>OMNN01028292.1:0-23864 GCA_900302755.1 Chromis chromis | reverse complement strand
CCCCCCCCTCCAGGTCATCCTGGTTTCAGAGGGCGTCCACCACACCCTCGAGGTCGCGGCATGCCTCCCCCTGGTCCCCCACGTCACTTCCACCCCCGTGGCCCAAGAGGGTAAGAGGTGTTTCAGTACTAATGTCACGCTTAAGCTTTAAAAGTCACAATTCTCTGCATTTTGCTTGCACGCTTTTAAGATTCCTAAATGAATTCGTATACACCTGGTAAGCTGCTTCCACCAGTTGTATCCCAGAGCTTCTGTGATGCAGTAACTGTGAGCAGAAGCTCTGAGGGTTTTGACACCAATGCACAGTCTTCTCTGCCTTTCTCTTAAGCCTTCTTATAGCTTAATTTTCTTTACTTGAACTTGCACTTTATAGCCACACATATTTCTTAGTTGTTTATCAAATAGAATAAAACAGTGCAGCATTTTGCCTTAATACTTTTGTTAAGTCAAAGAATGTAAAATCGGTTACTAAATAAAAATATACTTACTGCTCAACTTCTTGTAGCTAGACTCCTAAATAGTGCATGGATGATGAAATTGAAAAACACATTACATGGATTTTGCCTTTCAAAGGTACACAGTTAATTGAGGGGATCACAGCCCCTACTGGAGTGGTTCAGATGGCTGCTCTTATCAGAGTGTGCCCCCTATTGGCCAAAGCCAAGAATCCAATGTGTGATTTTATCCTTTTACACAGCTACCACAATGGACCGGTCTCTCCTCCGCCTCACCCCCCACCTGGCAGAGGCCAGAGGTGGCCAGGCCCCCCTGGTGGCCGACGCTTTTAACACAGCCTGCCCTAAAAACTATAACCAAGCACTTGTTAACGTAGAGGGGGCCTAAAGTGGTGCAGTGAATGAAACGCCCCTGAATTATGTGTTACACAAAGTCTCTGAGTATCTTTTGAGTATCTTTGAAATACTGGCCAAATGTTTGGTTATTGGTACTGTCTACTGGCAAAGAAATATTGTGATAATGACTAATGACAACTGAGGACACATAAAATGACTCACAACTTAACAATGTAATGGCATTCTCACTTAATGTTTCCAGTCAACACTGTTGGTACTGTAGAGACTATTTGATATTGTTAAGAACAAACTGTTAAAACAAGGTTGAAGTCACTGTTCACAAAGGGAGGGAAATTCATGTTTAAGTTTATTAAATGTTCTGTGGTTCTTGTTACAGTCACCCTGTGAGCCTTAAGACATTTTCCTGATTCATAATAAAGATTTTTAAAAATGGGTGACACTGTATGTTTGAAGGTGGGGGAAGAGGAGAAAAATAATGAAAAGGTGCACAACAGCCCTCAAGCACCACTGTTGATTAGTTTAGTTCACCTTGGACCTCTAACTTTTCCTACTGTCACATGGAAATAGTTATGTATGATAACCTCACCTAACAGTGAAGCAAATATTGTTTAACACTTCCACAGTTTTTCAAGTGATAAGACAATATCCAACTTGTCAAGTATTCATGAGTATTTAATTTTATATCTTTAATGTGCAGCTATTTTAAGTTTTGAATATTGCTGTTTGGAACATTCATGTTTGTCTCCAGCAATCTATTGTGTAATGACAAAAAGGCATTATAAATGAATAGTATGCCAAAACGTATATCTATTTATATATAGTAGTTATTATTAATGAAAAAATCCATTCTTATTTGCTTCAGTTAAGATAAGAAACTATTCTTCACTGTGTTTAGTTTTGTTTCTGAAGTGTTAATTCTCTATTCACTGTAATTAACATAACTTTTGTGAACCTGTGAATGTGTTTTATGAGAACCGTCAAGACATATGCGATAGTCGTGAAAGAAAGAAAAAATAAAACTAAAAATAAACTCAACTTCTTCTTTTTTGTTTATTCACAAACAAGTCTGAGAGTTGTCATTACAATTTACAACATATCTGTAATCTGTGAAACAGAATGAACTGCCATTTCATTGTGAACTTAAATATTTCTGTGATATTTAAAAGTGAACATTTCCACATAAAGACCTTTGTAAAGAATCATGTAGTTAATACTCATGAGGAATTCTCTTGCTGTCTGGAGGACCAAAAGCCCTTAAGGAGCATAATTTTCACTGGATCTCATTGAATTCATTTCTGTAGGTTTGCTGAGGGCTGAAATAAACTGCAATCTAGGAAAAATGTTTGGGAAAGTAATATATTAACTGTATTTATTTTAACTGCAAACTTTTTAAGAAGTCTGTTACCGTGTAAATTTGACTGGAGGACTCAGAACCGCTCCACTTCAAGGCATTGACTGAACGTCACGTCACAGTTCAAAGTCAGTGGTAGCATGTCTAAAAGGAGGACATCATTTGAAAACAATAAACACTCTGATATGACCAAGGACTGTCAGATTTTCTTCCTATTCTAATATTATGTCACCAGCAATTTCAATCTAACTTCAAAGGGACCAGAGGGTTCAGAAAATCTCACTAATGTGCATTTTGACCAGTGTTATTTTTACCAGTTTTGTTATATAATTTGTGTTATTTTGATATTCCTATGTGCCTTCTCCTATACGCTGTATATTTTTAATAGTAATATTAAGTTCTTGCCATGCATGTCGATGCATATGAAGTTGCAGTACCTTGTAGCAGAGAGAAATAATAGTTCTGATAATCAAATTTACGATTTTACAAAGGATACACATTTGCTCTAAATCGTGATATGATGGCACCATGGGATGGGAAATTGGAAATGAATTGGATGAAACTCAATAATTGAGCTCTTTTAAGTCCTGCTGTCTGTGTGAATGCTTGTAGCTGCTTTTCCATGCTGTGATAATTGCTGAATTTGTAAAGATTAAACAAAAGGCATGCTGTTAAAGCAAAAGAGCAATTGCATGAAGAAGCAGCATTTATCATTGGTTCAAACAAAGGATCTGGCTTTATTTCTAGATGAAAGACTATTTTATTGTTTGAAATAGTCAAACACTGCCGCAGACCCAAGAGGTGATGAGTAAATACCCACAGACAGCTGTTGCACTCTCCCCTCCTCTGTCTTTTTCTATCTCTTCAGCGCTGTCAGTACATTTTGCTGCCTCTCCAACCTCTGCAGCCCCTCACTGTCTCTCCCTGTGGTTGATTGTAACAGACTGACTGTTGTTGTCTCCTGAAGGGGGGCACACAGTACAGTTAACCTCCCGGGCCCCAGGAACCCAGGCCCTCCCTCACATCTCTCCCCTCCTTCACCAGCGGCGTGACACCTGAGGTTCTGAGCACTTCACTTGAAAAGGTGAGCCTCCTCTTGTGTCTTAATCCCTAAACCCCTCCCTCTCTGAAAAAGGAGATTCTCTCTTTCAGGACAGGCGGTGAAACGACCACAGATGTGCCAGGATTGGTGGGAAACAGGATTATGGGTTAATAGGTACATCTGCACTGAGGTTATTCCATCTCAAATCATCAGGGCCCTTCTGCTCGACCATCTCTGATTAGCTTGAGACTTTTTTAAATCATAAACTATAGATATTTTAAATTCTATCTGTGAAAATGTAGATTAATATATCAACTACTAGACCTTCCACCCACTTTCAACGTGTTATTTTTGCACATTGAAATTCAAGGCTAAGTTTGGATGACAGTCTCTCAACAACTATAGAAGGTAAAAGCCTGAAATTTTCACAGCTATTTCTCATCATGCCATTGATTCCATTGATTCAGAATCTGCAATACTGGACAAGTACATCTAAAAACCTCAGATTATGGGTGAGTTGAAATATATACAGTCAAGCCCGAAATTATTCATACCCCTGGTAAATTTGCCATGCCACTTTTTGTTCAAATGTAAATAAAAGCTGAGAAATATTTTTTCCACAATGATGCCTCTTGTACATCATCTTATTATCTTCTGGGAGACACCTGTGTCATTTCCAATCAAGAAAAAACTTGGTTGAATAAAAGTAACATTAAGTCAAAATTTACCAGGGGTATGAATAATTTCGGGCTTGACTGTATATATATAAAAATTGAAGTCATCATCAAAAGTTCTTTGAGCACAACAAAATTGGTCATGCAGAAGTCAGCTAGGGATATTTTGTGAACCACATGTAGCTGCATGTCACAGTAATACAAAACAAGACCTAAAGATACTTAATTTGAAAAAAAAAAAGAAATTTATTTTCATTGACATTTCAGCAGGTTTGACAAGCTGTACTACAAAAACAAAAGTACTGGTAGATAACCTGATCCAAGTAGAACAGAGTTTGGGAGTTTTAAAATGGTTTTCAAAATACAAGTACGATATTTTTTGATTACAGATGTATAAAGTTGTTTTCAGTCAGTTCGGACATCACATGCAGCTTAATGTGTTGCCCTACAACTTATTGGAAGAGATGTTCAAAGGTAAACTCTTAAGCAGTCACTATAAATACACATGTACTCACACTTTAACAGTGACTTTGGTCTTGAAGGCCAGATTTGTTCACATTAGAAGAGAATCTGTTTTGATCCTATTGAACAGTATCCACAGTGATCATGAGAGTAAATTTACCATTAAAGTCTTGCTCACATCAGATCACCATTAAATATATGTCAAGGCATTAAAAGATGTGCTCAAAGATGGGACTCTTCATTATGGCTTATATTGCAGATTCTGAACCTTTGGCATGATGTGAAATAACAGTGAAAATTTCAGGCTTTTTTCTGTAATAGGCTCTGAGATATTATTGTTCAAACATGTCTTCAAATTTCAACAGTGGAAAAATGTGCTGAAAGTTGGTCAATGAACACATTTTTTAAAAAGATATCTAAGTGTTTGACAGATCACTCATAAATTCACAAATATCTTTATAAATAAGAGAATAATCAGAATCGGAATCATATTTATTGCCAAGTAATTTTTACATTAAAAGGAATTTGTCTTGGTCTGTTGGTGCAAAACCGTTAAAAAAGCAGATAGTGAAAATAAAATAATATTAAGAATATATAGGCAGGAGTGTTTGCTTGCAAAAGATATTATATACATATATATACACTTAACTTATGTACAGACAAACTGTTCGTCAAGAGGTAGTAGTGCAAGATAGTGCAAAATAAGCAGTTGTGCAAGTGTCACTAGGGGGTGGAGGTGTCAGTGGGAGTCAGGGGCCTTGTTGATGAGACCGGCTGCAGATGGGAAGAAACTGTTTTTGTGGCGTGAGGTTTTGGTCCTGATGGACCACAGCCTCCTGCCAGAGGGGACTAGTTGAAAAAGTTTGTGTCCGGGGTGGGAGGGGTCAGCTACAATGCTCCCTGCTCGCCTCAGGGTCCTGGAGGTGTACAGGTCCAGGAGGGATGGGAGACTGCAGCCAATCACCTTCTCTGCTGAACAAATGATACGCTGCAGCCTGCCCTTGTCCTTGACAGTTGCAGCAGCGTACCAAATGGTGATGGAGGAGGTGAGGATGACTCTATGATGGAAGTGTACCATGATAGTCTTTGGCAGGTTGAACTTCCTCAGCTGCCACAGAAAGTACATCCTCTGCTGTGCTTTCTTTGTGATGGAGCTGATGTTCAGCTCCCACGTGAGGTCCTGCGTGATGATAGTCCCCAGGAAGCGGAACGACTCCACAAAGTCAACCCGGGAGTTGCACAGGGTGATGGGGACAGGTGGGGCTGCGTTCTTCCTAAAGTCCACCACCATCTCCACTGTCTTTAGAGCGTTAAGCTCCAAGCTGTTCTGGCTGCACCAGGTCACCAGACGGTCAATCTCCATCCTTGTGAAAGTAAACAGACATCAAAACAGAGTTTTTCCTGACTCAGAATGGTCCTTTAATAAGCATGATCAGTAAGGCAAGGAGTGTGTACTACTTTATTTGACAGAAATCTGGGCATTTTCTTGTTGTTTTTTTTTTCATTTTATAAACAAAAATATGCTTGATTAAATGAAACCTTAATTAACAAAATTGGTTAAAAAATATAATTTTCTAAATTCTCAGTTTTTATCATTAAAATCTCTTTTGTTCGGGGTCCCAAAATTCCTATACGCAGGAAGAACCCTCGACATGAAGTGAACTTTACAGTGTCCACATTAGAACTGAGTACTTAAACCTCCAGTTAGAGATTGTGACTCTTTCAAACCAAGCTTGCCTTCCTTGTCTGATTTCTTTGGACATCAGAAAATCATGCACACCATCTTCTTTTGCCCCCAGTTTGACTTTAAATAAGCATTGTCCTGATGTGTGAGAGGAGCCTCAGCTCATCTCAAACAAATGTGGAAAAGTGTTATCATGATATAGTACATGATATGTAAGACAGACTGACATAAATAAAAAGTCAAAAGAATTAAGTCCTGGTCAGTGTGCCTCAGTAAATCATTGTCTGATAAGGGAACTTGATGACGTTCTACAGATTTATGTAGTAAAAGCTACGCAGGAATGCAGCTGCACCACAGCTGTTGTATTTATCACCCATCAACCCACTGTGTCTTTGGACCACCTGGAGAAAGTGTCTGCTGGGGGAGGCTTGTAGCATCACCTCTCACCAGTATACAATGCATTTTTACATTCTCTACCCAGGAAGAACAGAACCCATTCTCACCTGGCCACAAAGGGCCCTAATGAACCCCAATGTAAGAGGGAAGAACCCAACGAATCGCATTAGCTCCATTCACACCTGGCCACAACGGGACATAACAAACCCCATTGTGAGAGGGAAGGACCTAACGACTTGCATAATGAGGTGAGGGGTAACACACACCCAGCAGACAAAAGCTTCAATAGTGTTAATGCCACGTTCTAAAGAGATTCAACAACAGATGTGTAACAAAGTCATTGACATTTAGCAGTCTGGAAAGGTTTACAAAGCCATTGCTAAGGCTCTGGGACTCCAGCAATCCACAGTGAGAGACATTATCCACAAATGGAGAAAACGTGGAAAAGTGGTCAACCTTCCCAGGAGTGGCCGGCCTACCAACATTTCTCCAAGCGCACATCGATATCTAATTCAGGAGGTCACAAAAGAACCCAGACATCAAAAAGATCTGCAGGCCTCATTGGCCTCAGTTAAGGTCCGTCTACATGATTCTACAATAAAGAAGACTCTGGGCAAAAATGGCATCCATGGGAGAGTTGCAAACCACTACTGACAAAAAATAACGTAAAAGTTCGTCCCGCATTTGTTAAAAAAAAAAAAAAATCCTAGATGAGCCCTGAGACTTTTGGGATAACATCCTGTGAACTGATGAGTCAAAGGTGGAACTTTTTGGAAGACATGGGTCCCGTTACATCTGGCATAAAGCTGATACTGCATTCCACAAGAAGAACATCATACCAGCAGTGAAACATGGTGGTGGTAGTGTGATGGTTTGGGGCTGCTTTGCTTCCACTTGTCATAATTGATGGAACCATGAAACCCTGGAAAACCCATATCGGTGGATCCCTATGAGGAGCTTCTTTCACCACTGTTTTAGTAGGTATGGTAGTATCTGAGTAGTTAGCATTGGCGTTTAGCAGTTAGCATTAACGTTCTAGGCGAATCCGGCTGTATTGTCTTGTGTGTGGTGAGTTTGTTAGTAGTATTGAAATATTTTAGCAGTTAGCATTAGCATCTAGCATTAGCACTAGCTAAATGGTAGCATCGGCACTGGTCACTACCTGGAGCATCTCCTAAAGGGGCCTGGGTCAGTTGAACGTGGCAGTGCTGTTTGAAGTAGTAGTTAGCATTAGCATTTAGCTAAGTGGTAGCAGTTAGCTAAGTGGTAGCATCAGCACTGGTCACAACCTGGAGCATCTCCTAAAGGGGCCTGGGTCAGCTGAACGTGGCAGTGCTGTTTGAAGTAGTAGTTAGCATTTAGCAGTTAGCTATATGGTAGCATCAGCACTGGTCACTACCTGGGGCATCTCCTAAACGGGCCTGGGTCAGTTGAACGTGGCAGTGCTGTTTGGATTGTGTAGGAGCAGTGTGAGCTGGCACTAGGGGGGGTGACTCTGGGACGCCAGAGTTCACCGCCTAGCCTCCTGGAGGTGTCGTGGGACTAAGTAGGTGAAACCATAGACACCGTTGAAGGGAGGTTTCCACCTGATGACCCCCAGAGAGGTGCTAGGAATCACTGCTCACTGGTATGTATAGTGACAGATTAGGGATCCTTGGTCCTTCATTGAGTATGAATCCTTTTTGAGCACAAATGTCTTGTGTTTACATTAACACCACAGTTTTTGTTTACCTCTTCCAGGTTTTGTGGATCAGTTTGGTAATAGTGGTGGAGGTGGTGGCCCCTGCCCTCCCCTCGACCCCTCCACCTCTCTTACTCGCCCCTGTTGGACCGTTGGAGAGAGATGCTGATTTAACGTCCACAATTTCTGCTTTGACGTTTCCCAAGTTGAATCCTATTTGGGTAATTGTACTTACTAAGTGATATTAAACGGTGGGGACTCAAGCTGCCAGAGCACCTGGCTGCCGGACACGGTTTTCTGAGGCTGCCTGTCAGACTAACTTTAACCGCGGCTATCTTTGCTAGCTGCGGGTGCTAATATCCCACAAGGACAACATGAGCTAGGTGCTCCAGCTAGCTAACACGGTGAGGAAACTACTTGCAGGGAGAAGAGGAGCAGAGCACCTGTTGCTGTGGCCGGTTTACTGTTAGCATGTCGAATCAGAACCAGCCGGCTTTCCCGACCCAGCAGCAGCCCAACCTGAACTCTGCTCATTTGCCACAGCTTTTCGTGAAACCCTTCAACAGTGCCCTACAAATCAAAAGGAGCGTAATAACAGACGATTACAGTGTCACAAGTCAGGTGCTCGGCATGGGGATAAATGGCAGAGTGCTGGAAATATTCCACAGAGAAACTGGACAAAAGTATGCCCTGAAGGTAAACACGTTGATTATAATGTACTGGAAGTAGCTGTATAATGTCACTGAGTGTGAAAACAAACACAAGGCTGGTGTGTAACTGTGAGATAAAGATGCATTCTCTGGGACAACAAATTACTTTATAGTGTGGCAGCTGAATTATGGCAACATCAGAATACAACATTTGACATTATTAACTAACTGTGCCAGTACAAATGTGAAAAAAAGCTTTCCTTTAAGGGTGATTTAACTTCAGGCAGAAGGATGTTGATCTGTGTACCTTTGACACTTCAACCCATCATATCAGTTTCTGTTGGGGGATGTTAATGGATGATTCACTGCTGCTGGTACGGTACACGATGTCTACTGCAGTGGTCTTGCATTTAGTCTCCATATCTCATAGTAGTTCTGCCTGTCCTAATCAATTTCTACCCTTTAGACTTACTTTACCTTGCAATGAAATATGGTTTCACAGATAATGCCTCTCCACTGATTTCTTACTATCTGAGTGTAAACAAAGCTTGAACGCAGCACCTAACGCTTGCAGACTAAATTTCCCAGGGTGCAGAGATGAAGCCTTGAGAGCAGTTTTGGAGTATGATGTGTTAATCCTCTGACTTTTAGTTTCAATGTCATTAAAAGGTCACATAGATTGCAATAGCCTGACCAGAATTTCCATTTTAAAAAACTTTGATGAACCAGACAGCATTGCAGACATGATCAATTTCATGTCCATATACCCAACATTTATTGTGTTATGTTCTGCTCTAGTTATTACATCCCTTAATACGACTAAAGAAAGACTAGTTACATTTATATGTGTGCAGAAAACAGAATGAAAAGTGGCCAACAACTTTGGTGCTTTGAGCTTGTCTGCTTCGTGTCACATGTTCAGAACCAGTCACAGAAAGTGCATTCGAGGTCGAGCTCACAATTTACTAAGGTGAGCTCTGAGAGGAGAGTCAACAGATGCTTGTCTTTTATCTCTGATCAAAGAAAATCTGCTTCTCATTCACTGTTTCCTCTTCTAGAATAGTATGTTTCCAATCCTCTGTCCGAGTCAGAGTTTTAGCCAGTAGGGAGAGATAAATCAATATATTACCTCAATGCATTCCTCTGGCAGTTTTTAGTCAATCATATGTACCTAACTACAGATTAGCTGTTCTGAGTGGTGTGTCTGGGGTGACAGGCAGTGTTTAGAGTTAGAGACAGAGTTCAAGGCGTGGGGTCACTGTTGGGATCAGAAGTGAGTTATAGATTTTGTTCTCAGTGAAACCTGTAATTTTCTGGAATTTTGGTGTTCATACCCAACATACAGCTATTTTTCAGGGTCTAATTTCTGTCCTCGGGTTTGTTATTTAAACATTGTCCAGGTGCTCTGTCCTCTGGTGTACCATATTCAGGTGTCTGTTTTGAAAGAGAACTGTTTACTTGCCCTATCCAAATGCTGCCAGCTTGAAAGAGAGAGGGGGACATGCCTGTGTCTAAAAGTAGCCTCATGCAAGAGGCCAGAGATGACTGAGGGATTATGAAATCTGGTGGGGTACAGCTGAGAGTACATTATTATGGGGATAGCACACTCTCAGCTTTTGGAGTTATGGAGTGGAGGTGTTTGAGATGGGCAAACAGAGCAGAGACACTAACAGATGAAAAGTCTTTTTACCTGACCACAGTGATTATTAGGCCCACTCTTTAGGGTTATTTTGCAGAGACAATTTCTTTATTGATAAAAGTCTCTGTGCTCAGTAATTGTTAACTGATCTTGATAGGTATGATTTCTCACAGGAAATAAAAAGTTGGGAAGCTTTAAAAGTGATATGGTCTGTTACAGTGTTTGTTATGTGCAGTGCAGTTTTTTGGCCAAAACTACAGGCTGTGCTTGACTGAATGTGAATCAGAATCATATTTATTGCCAAGTAATTTTTACATTACAAGGAATTTGCCTTGGTCTGTTGGGCCTTGTTGGGCCTTGGGTCAGGGGCCTTGTTGATGAGACCAGCTGCAGATGGGAAGAAACTGTTTTTGTGGCGTGAGGTTTTGGTCCTGATGGACCACAGCCTCCTGCCAGAGGGGACTAGTTGAAAAAGTTTGTGTCCGGGGTGGGAGGGGTCAGCTACAATTCTCCCTGCTCGCCTCAGGGTCCTGGAGGTGTACAGGTCCAGGAGGGATGGGAGACTGCAGCCAATCACCTTCTCTGCCAAATGGATGATACGTTGCGGCCGACCTGCCTTCCATCCAGGACCTGTACCTGTCCAGGGTCAGGAAGTGGGCAGGTGACATCTCTGCAGACCCCTCACACCCAGCACACAAACTTTTTAAACTCCTTCCGTCCGGTAGGCGTTACAGAGCACTGTACGCCAAAACCACCAGACACAGAGACAGTTTCCTCCCCGAGGCCGTTACCCTGATGAACTCTCAGTAGTCACAGAGACTCAGGAACCACTGTACAATAACCCACACTGATGTATATTTTCACTACTTTCTACCTCAATAACCCTGCCACTTTACACACTGTAAATACTGCGATTTATGGATGTTTATGTTTATATTATTATTCTTTTACCTTATTTTTAGGAGTTTTTTTTTTACATAGACAGCAAAGATACACCGGAGTCAAATTCCTTGTTTGTGTGTACAAACTTGGCCAATTAAGCTGATTCTGATAAATATTCATAATTTATGCTATAAAATTTGCACGCAAATCAGAGAGAGTTGAGCAGAAACTGTTTTAAAAATTTGATGATTTGAGATGGAATGAGCAACAATGAAATCTCGCACATTGTTTGCTAATTCAAGGAGCACGTGGGAAAGACAAAAGTCTATAAATGGCTTGATTGAAATTACATCTTGGACACGATCTATAGGTGTTTTTCACTGAAGAAGATTTGGCATCCCGTTCAGCTGCATTATTTTCAGGGTGCTGCTATTGTGCATGTTGGTTCAGTGGCTCACCGTCACACTCGAATTAAATGGAGCCATTGTCAGAGTTATTGGTGACACCTCTGCAGATATCACAAGTTAAAATGACTGCTGTGAATAAAGCCTGCTGGCAGAGCTGATCACAGATTGACCATCTTTTACCAACTTAATGTCGACCTATGATCATAAACTTCATAATCACTACTGTCACACTAGTTTCTGAACTATTATAACACCATTTGTGCAAATATTCTAAAAATTCTCAGTAATGACAACAAATACAAGCAGGATAAGCTAATAGAGGGAATCAAGCCACTGACACCCCTGACAGGAAAAACAGTCAGTGCTTTATTTTAGAAAGTGTAGGAAGTTTTTCTTTCACAGTATTCGCCTATGAATTTCAAATGAACTTGCTGAATGAATGCTGTACATCAACTTTGGTTGGTCGAAAGAACATTTTTCGAATTTAGATCTTCAGACATATTTATGTAAGCATGAACCACAAAAGGAATGGTGGACTAATTCACCACGGTCAGGTAGGATCAGGATTATGTTTGGTCTTTACAGGAGAAAATATGAACATACAAAGCCAAGAATTTTACCCAACAAACATATAAGCAAAGGGAATCGCTGCAGTGACCTAAAATGTACTTCCTGATGACGAGATGATGCACTATATGATTTATAATCTGTGTGACAACGAAGTTTAATAGAGTAAGAGACTGGAAAAGTCCTTAGTAGTTCTTAAATAGAGCAATGAAGAGAAGTATTTGATGGTAAACACGGGCACTTTTACCAGGAATCGCCTTAAAAACTTCAGTAAGTATAAAACATCAGTTGCTCATAATGTTGTGTTGAATTCTAAATTTTGTAATGTTTTTTTTTTTGTATATGAATTATTTAATAAAGGCACAAATCAATGTTGTGTGTGCTGGTCTTGTGTCCTACAGTATGTGTTCTTATAGAGTAACAATCCAGTCCAATATCAAAACATTGTAATAATTTATTGGAAACACACAAACACACAAAAAGGGGGGCCATAAAATGAAGATTTGTTTTTTGTTTATTGAAAGATACAACTCTCTTTTTTTCTGTTGTGTCAACTTTGTGTGATGAAATGTTTCTATTGGATTATACACATGAGCATGTCCACCACATACATTTTCCTATTTACTAAATATATTCACAGTCAAAACGCATTTAATAATCATCTGTCAGTCGTGGTTGTGTTCACTGGCTGGGCTTGTCTTCAGCGGGGGGGTCTTCCCACAGGGGCTCGAGGATGTGATCTGGAACCTTCTCCATGGAGGTCTGATGACGTGAACAGAGCAAGCAGAATGATTTAATTTCATCTATTTGTGGCCGATGGTCTAATCGTCACGCAGAAACAGAGTGAGCAGGTGGGGTTGTTGCTGGTGTGTAGTGTCTTACCTTTGTCACCTCCATGGCTACACCTTCAGGAAGGTTCCTCTGAATGTATTCAAGGTAAACCTTTGCTGTGCTGCCCGTTATATGAGACAACTACAAAAAAAACAACAACAGGAGACACATTAAACCAACAACCCTTATTTAGATTTTTTGTTGTCTGTGGTCACGTATCGTTTCCATTTCATGTTACATTATTGTTCCATATCAACTACACATTGTCACTGCTGAGGAGATATTTGTGAAAAAATACACTATTAGCAATCAGAATTAACCATTGTGGAGACTGAATACATACTGTGACAGGAGCTGCACAATATTAGGGGGGAAAAAAATGTTTTTCTGCGATATTTATTGCAATATGAAGTGTATTTATGACCTGAATTACTACATTTGGAAATAATTTACCATCCTAGAATGTCTGGGCTGATTTTCTAGAGGAGTGCAACAGCATACAAAATAAAAAATAATTTTTAAGAAGAGCTCTGAATGTTGATTGCAGCCCAAAAAAAGTCCTGCACAGCTTTTGTGATGCTTATTTTAATGGTCAAACAAACTGGTCATGTTGCCTTATTCTGTAGCCGAAATATTTCCATAAAAACTGATTTTGTGCTTCATCGTGCAACCAAATGTCCCTTTATAGTGTCTCTCTTCTGTTCCTTGCTCACTTTACTGTGCACATGTGCAGCCTGCATGTCAACAAATGGTCCTGTGTACAGTTTAAAAAATAATAACTATCCAAGAACTTTTAAATCTGTGTCAATGATATTGTATCAGACAGTCTTCTCTTGTAGATTACTCATGGAAACTGAAAAAAGTGAATGTTTTCTTTCTGTATTAAGCAGCAAAAAGAGTTGTAGCACAATGTGAGTTAATTACACTTCTTGCGATGTGACTATTGCACACGCAACCATCACAGTGTTGATGCTGAAACGATATATTGTGTAGCCCTTACGATAACCTTTTGACACAAATGGGAGGGTCACTCCACCTGATGAACTAATAAACCCAAAGGTGCACATAATAAGAAACAATAAATGAAAAAAACTCATGGGTGTGTCGGGCCTTTATGTTCCAAGTAGACTTTAATGTCTCCAGTTGAATAATGCCTAATTGCAGCTGGACAGCTCAGTGAATAACACCCCAGATCTTGGCATTGGAGATCGGTGGTTAAAATCCCAGTCAGGGTGCAGGTATCCAGTGAGGACCCTGAGGCAAGGTCCTTAATGCTGCCCCGCCTACCTACCTATGTACGTCGCTTTGGATAAAAGCGTCTGCTAATTGAAATTGTAGGATTGTAGAATTTATAAATCTACTCTTTATCATAATAGCTTTCAGGTGGTCTAAAGACTTTTTATGTTCCACAAAAGTTTAAACTCCTCACCTCAATGCACCGGTAGTGTGTTCTCATCTCATACTGGACCCTGTGTTTTTTGAAGATGTGTACCGACTTCAAGAGTGTCAACCTCTCTATGTCCTTGGGAGGCTCAAAACTACAGCAAAGTAAAGAGATCATGAAAATTCTGGCATTAAACAGGACATGCTGTAATAAACAGCCAGGGTAAATGTTGTGGGACTGTTGAGACTCACACTTTGCCGATGGTGATGCCCAGCTCTTTAGCCGCCATGGTGGCAAAGAACTCATAGCTGTCCAACACAGCGCTGTCATGACCTTTGACCAAAACGAGCACCTTCTGGAACAATGTGTCCGGCTCCTCTGTAACTGTGATCTGGAACAAAAACACCATAATATCTAAGTGGGGGGATTTGAAACCAAAACATATTCCATGTAATCGCTTTCTGGTGTAAACTAAACTAAGTGACTCATTTAAGAGCAAGAGAAATAAAAATAGGACACATTTTAGCACCAAGTGGTCCATAATCAGTCTACAGTTAATGTAACATCACACTGAACACTTACTGGTGAGGGTGTTGATGATAACAGTGTTGCTGTGTGGAAGGAAGTGCTGGGTGTCAATGGAAGAGGGAACCTGCAGAGACAGTTAACAATCGCTGGTATAATAAAAATGCTTGGTGCAGTTTTTTGATTTTGGCTTCACTAATTACATTCCTCTTACTCTGACTGAACATGGTACATCCTCCTATTGAAGAAAGTATCATAATGTTTACTGACAGAAAAGTAAAACAACAAAAAAGAGAAAAGAAAAAATAACTAAATAATCCTCATAACATTCATGTCCGAAGTCACCACAATAGCTTTTACAGAGTTTCAAAATATGTCCTTGTTTTTTTTTTTTAATTATCTTATAGCATGTTGCATCCTTTCGTACCTTAGAATGTAAGCAATGGAATAATCCCCTATGGCTATGAAGCTTAATTAAATTCATAATTAAATTCATTCATATGTACACTTAGAGCATAATAACATGTTTTTCTGCTACATTATAGCAATAAAACTGGTTTGCTCATTCATTGGGTTTCCATGTATAATTTTGTAGAGTCTCCCATCCAGGTACTGACCAGGCCCTACCTCGCTTAGCTTCCGAGATGGGATCGGGCATCCACAAGGTGGTATGGCCAATATACCCTCTATAATTAAAATTAGTAAAGTAAATTAGTATTTTATGAAATTGTAAAATGTATACCCTTGGCATTTTAAATTATTCAGGTACATTTTTATTATATAGAATATTGTAGGATCTTAACCTAAATATTTATTTTAGTCAGGTAAATGTGTATTTATATAATATTGTAGAGCTTTAACCGTAATATTTAAATTATTCACGCAAATTCACACAATAAATAACACTTTAGGGTCTTAACTGTATTATTTGGAAGTAAGTAATATTTATTTGTATGTCTAAGTTTGTTGTCATTTCCAATATTATTTCTCTTTAGGAAAGCACTTTGGCTCCGCGGCTGTTGTTTTAAATGTGCTGTATAAATAACGATACACTTGTGTAACAACATTTGTGACAATTTAGCTGAATAAATAAGCATATTTGAGTCAGACAACTGTAAACTACAGACGTTGTGATGATGCCTGCAGCCACACTGATGCAAAAACAACTCAAAGTGGCTTTAAATAAAAACTAAGTAGACGTACAACAAGCACATGAGAAAACCCGCTACTTACCGTGTTACATTACATTTCCTGTGACCTGAACAGACAGTCAAACCTCTGGGTTTCTGGAAATAAAAGAGTCAATCATACATCACGTACATTTGACTTTTACTGTTAGAAACTCGGTGCTGCAGCCGCCACGAGTGACTGAAATGTGAGATTACGTTCAATTTCCCAAAACTAAACAGCTGTCATGTTAGCTTAATGTTCACACACGCTGTTTAAAACAAAAGAGATGTCAGTTTCCATACCAAATGTGAGATTCCACTCAATATCCTTGCCAAAGGTAGCAATTCTCGTCTGAGAGCCGTGGGAGCCGCCATGTTTTTGGAGGAGGACGGAAGCAGAAGAGAGATGAGTGTCTGCTGCCCCCTTGTGTCCTGGAGGAGGAACTGCTGCTGCTGAGTCCTGGACACCTGCACAAACCATCATGTCTGTTTTTATGCAGTGTGTCAGTATTGAACAACAAATAAACACACAAATAATTAATAACCTAGACAGTTTCATAGGGGTGGCCGGGCTGAATTTGTGGTAGTAATTTAAATCCTCGTAGTTTCAATCGTAGCATCTGGACTTGGTTGAGTTTGTGGAAGACATTTCACCTCTCATCCAAGAGGCTTCATTAGTTCTAAACTGACTGGTTGGGAGTTCCAGATTTTATATTCTTCAGGAGCCATTAACACTATTGAAACTCCAGTCTGCTGAGTGAGTGTTGTGAGTGTCCCTCATTATGCAAGTCGTTAGGTCCTTCCCTTTCACAATGGGATTTGTTAGGGCCCTTTGTGGCCAGGTGTGAAAGGTTGCTGTTCTTCCTGTACACTGCATTGTACACAGGTGAGAGGTGATGTCTCAAGCCTCCCCTCTGTTCAATTAATGTTCTCCTAGTTTAACATAGATGCTTCCTTCACCCCTCTCTCAAACCATTTGTCTTCTCTGGCCAAAATTTGTACATTATTGTCTTCGAACGAGTGGCCTGTGTCCTTCAGATTCAGGTGGACTGCTGAGTCCTGTCCTGAGGAGTTGGTTCTTCTGTGTTGAGCCATGCGCCGGTACATCGGTTGTTTAGTTAATTTGTATTTTCAGCAGAATGTTGTAAGTTATTTTTTGTCAGTCATTCTTATCATTTGCATATGCAGGCAAGACAAACATGTTAAAGTATAGAAAGTATAGAAAGCTCCTAATGTTGCCTTTGATTTATTAAAACCTGAAACAATTGCTTCACTTGTGGTTTTTAATTGTTAATAAAGCCAGTAAAATAATTACAATTTAAACAACATAACATAAGTACATGTAAGACACTTACTGATTGTCAACAGTGTAATTTTACCCAGCTGACACATCACAGTGTGTCCGTCCAACCTTTTGTTTCACTTATCTGGCGGCAGGTTCTGGGTCCATTGTTCAGCAGTTTGTATAGTTCACAGTACATTTCATCCACACAGGGTACATAGAATATAGGCTAATGTACAACAGAAAGAAAGCATAGTAAGACTACTCAAAGCAAGAGCAAGTAGATATGTAATGAAGAAAAAAAGACAACAAAAGGGGTTAAAGTCCCTCACCGGTGTCCTACTTCATGCATCAAAGATGTTTCACCTCTCATCCAAGAGGCTTCATCAGTTCTAAACTGACTGGTTGGGAGTTCCAGATTTTATACTCTACATGAGCCATTAACACTATTGAAGCTCCAGTCTGCTGGGTGAGTGTTGCTCCTCATCTCATTGGGAGTCATTAGGTCATTCCCTCTCACAATGGGGTTTGTTAGGGCTCTTTGTGGCCTCAGGACTCCTCAGGACAGAGGTGGAACGTCTTCCAGCTAACTCAAGCAAGTCCAGATAACAAGTCCAGGTCAAGGATAACCATGACCTGGATGACTGAGAATCTTCACAGACATGTAAGACACTACTATTTTACTGTGTATGCACTATTATTACCAAGTAAGGAACTGCTACTGCTGTGGTATTGGCATTTTAAAACAGATTTCACTGTTCAAAATGTGAGGCTTTCAAATGATGTATACTTTGATTCATACTGGATAAATGCATTTAGGTTTGTGTCCCACTTTTCACCTGTTAAATAGAATATTTGTTTTCAGCTTCCTTTTTTCTTCAACATCCCTATCATCATTAGAGTCATGCTGTAGTGCTTCATGTGTTTTGATACAACCCCCTGTCTTGTCTCCCTTTCTGTAAATAACGTAAACTTTAATTTGGATGCTTAACCATACCTGTTTGTCCTCATTTTAGGGATCAGATTAAAGCTATAAGGTCACAGTTATTGGTGTGAATGATTTAATTGGTGTTGATCACGTGTGTGTCACGTGGCCCAGCTGTCGGGCCCTGCCAGTGTACAGTAGCAGTCTGCAGGCAGAGGAAGCAGCAGCACAGAGCCGAGGTAAGCTCCCCACTGCCCCTTCATGTTTCTCCGGCTTTGTTGACGACACGGCTGGTATTATTTCACCACTTTGCCCACTACACCTCCGACATGTTGTTAATTCGGCCAGCTACACGCTAAAAAACAAATAAACATCGGAATACACCGTCGTCTGACGTGCTAGCCGTAGCCTGTTAGCGACAAGTGCCAGCGGCGGACGGACAGAGCTAGTCTCCGCTGATTGTGGCTCAGGGTCTGCTAGCTGCTCCGTTAGCCGGTTAGCTCTCACTGGTTGTTCTTTGTAGTGGAGACAGCACAGGCAGCCAGCGTTAGCTAGCTGCGTTTCCCGGCGTCTCGGCTACATTAAAACACAAAGCAGACACGGTTATAAAACAGGATAAATGAACCCAGCGGCTGGCGTTTTGTTTTGATCCGTGGAGCCCTCAGAGCTCCCTATCCGGGATCCAACATCCAGGTTCGAGCTAGCTGGGGCTAGGAGGCTGCTCACGATGATGGATGTTTCGGCTAATTTGGCATCATCTCACGGGCTTCAGCAGTAGTCGTCAGGGTGTCAGTAACGGAAGTATGAGCGTGTTTTCCATTATTATCGGACTGTTTTAGTGTGTTTCTTTTGCTTGGGGTTGAAGGGATGCTCTTTTACCGTTACTTGTCTGAGTGGAGTCGGTGTCTTTCCTCAAAATGACAAGTGACTTGATGTAAATGTCGATTATGTTGACAGTCAGAGGAGTCTTTAGCATCAGACATCCTAACGTCCACCGGTGGCCGTTGTCTGTTTGTTCTTACTGACCGCCGCTGTTGGATCGTGTCTCTCCCCATATGATGATATTATTTTCTTGTTTACCTTCTCCTCTTTTTTTACTGTCACTTTAAACGTTTGGCCGCGAGAGGCCGCTTCTTTACATCACGGTAATAAATCGGAACCCAAAATGGTTCTACTAAATAATTCAGCAATTAGTTAAATATCCTTCCGCAGAACAGGATAGTCCTCAAACTAAAGTGGTTGTGGGGTAATTTTAGGCGAGCGCATTAATATTTAAATTAACGGCTGCTGTGGGAGGCAGTGGAGTGCTTTTAGCGGGTTAGCACTGCTTATGTCGTGACACCGGCCTCTTCACCGTGTTATAATTTAAATTTTTTTAAATACACATTCATCTATTTGATCGCGACATCCTCCTTTTTTATTTATTTTTTACCCCCAGCAGTCCTCTATGGAATCCCCGAGGCTGGTTGAAAAGGCAGGCTGGCTGACGTGATGACGTTACCGGGAGAAGCGGCTCTTCTGCGGGCTGACAGCTGATGGAGAGGAGTCCCTGCTCCTCCTCCTCCTCCTCCTCTTCCTCCTCTCACACACACTGCCGGGAGCAAATGAGGAGGACGCGGAGCGCAGAAATGAGACACTGATCAGGAGAAGAACAACTGGAAACAAGCGGGACGTATTGGATAGGATGTCGCCTGGTTTTGAGTTTACAACATAACGCTTTTTGTGGATGTTAGTCTTTGAGTCTGGAATCTGCCAAAGTGGATTTCTAAACATTTTTCCGGCACTTTAATTTGTTCCATCAACAAGGCAGCTCACTGATCAAACTCATCAAAATGACTTGAGTGCCTTCTTTTTTTGTGTTTGTGTGTATGTGGTGCGGCTACATGACATTATTGATCCAGCAATGATAACAGTTTCGTCGCCTCATTCGTGCTTTTGGGGAAGTTTTCATTGATCACCTTGAATCGCTGTTGCAGATCACCGAAGTAGCCGAGGGAAAGCGCAAGTACTATGCACCGTTCTCGCTGTCTAACACCCGACACCGAGCAGGTAACCTCAGCGGAGGAGAGGCGCTGGTAACGGGACTAACTCCTCCGAAGAGCCTCCCTGTGGGTACTTTTCTATTCACCGGAGAGCTGCAGGGAGCTGCAGGGATGTTCGCCGCCGTGGAGCATGGCCCGGTGCTCTGCAGCGACTCCAACATCCTGTGTCTGTCCTGGAAAGGCCGGGTGCCCAAGAGCGAGAAGGAGAAGCCGGTGTGCAGAAAGCGCTACTACGAGGAGGGCTGGCTCGCTACCGGGAACGGTCGAGGAGTTGTTGGGGTCACGTTTACGTCCAGCCACTGCAGAAGGGACCGGCCCACCCCGCAGAGAGTCAACTTTAACCTCAGAGGACACAACAGCGAGGTAAGAGCGCCTGTTGGAGTCGAATTATTTGTGTTGAAAAGCACAGTGAAGAACAAAAGTAGTGCCTTTGAAGGCCACCCTGCCTAACAGTGACTGTAAAAGCTGCAATGTAACATGACATTAATTATGTAAATGTGAACGCCTCACCAGCCAGTCCTTGTCTAGTTCAGTGGAGCTAATAGTCATCTTGCTTTTACTAGAAGGCTGTTTGAAATGTTCCTACAAGGGAAAAGATGTCCAAGGCATACCTAATTAGTATATCCTCTAGTATATTGTAATCTGTGATACTGAAAAATAAACATTAAACAATAAAACATTTCTATATTTAGTTTTTTTGGAAAGAATGTTTCACTCCAGAATCCATAGGTTGACTTGTAAAAATGCCATTTCGAATCGTTATCACATGGTATAACGCTGGCAAAGGCATCCTAAATAGTATTTTGCTTTGGATGGCATTCAGATCTGGCTTTGCACTAATCACACAGAGCTTTGTGGTGCTGATTTAAATGGTCAGACAAACTCGTCCTGCTGCCTCGTGTAATGGCAACCGCTGCAAGACACTGACAACAGAGTACCTGTTTAGCTGAAATATTTCCATACAGCAGACATTGCAATTCTTTTTTGCAACCAAATCTTCCTTTTTTAGTGTTTCTCTTCTATTCCTTGCTCATTTTGACTACACATGTGCACCATAAATCAGAATGAATTTGATAGAAAACTCTACAATTACTCTTTTGTATCAAACAGCCAAGAAGTTGTGATGTGTCGAGTTGAGTTGTCTTACTTCACACTGCACTTCCTGTGATGTGACTATTGCGGACGCGCACATCACAGTGAATTCTTTGGTAAAATCTTCTTATATTTAATCTATTAAAATATACAGCAATACCTTTAAAAGCTTCATTTATGGTAGTGGACTACTTACAATAAGTTTGCTGACACCTCCACCTTGCTTCTTAGTCAAACCATCCTCTACACCAGGGATGGGCAACTCCGGTCCTTGAGGGCCACTATCCTGCATGTTTCAGATGCTTCCCTCTTCCAACACACCTGATTCAAATGATCAGCTCATCATCAAGCTCTGCAGAATCCTGATAA
The DNA here is from genome assembly GCA_900302755.1 of Chromis chromis. Taxonomy (NCBI): domain Eukaryota; kingdom Metazoa; phylum Chordata; class Actinopteri; family Pomacentridae; genus Chromis; species Chromis chromis. Next base: position 1,998 of record OMNN01028292.1, on the reverse strand, counting down.
CGATCCTGATCATTTGAACCATTTGAACTACACCATACCGCAACGTCATCATCAGATCAGAACATCAGGTTCTCTACATTTATCTTTACAATGATAGATTATTGATCCCCTTGGTCCCCTTCAAACAGGCTCAGCCACATTTAATTAAGGTATGTGTTTAAGAAATAGTGTCTTTCGCTGGTTTGTCTAGCACAAACACGTCTACATCTCTCTAGACAAGGCTGAAGTTAGCTTCCGATTTTCAGCATCCGATTCGGCAGTTAAGGGAAAAGTTAAGGGAAACTTAAGTTCAACGGGTGAACACTGGATCCTGCTTATTATGCCTCGTAATTCTCGTTTAACATTAAGGGTAACACTTTAAAATATTTCCAGAGAAGATAGAGACTCTTTAAAACACAATTTTTGATTTGTGAAAATTCAAAAAGAGACATTTCACCACAATTTTTTGCACCTAGACCATATTAGACCAGGTCCTGATCCAAAACCAGTTTGTCTAGTCACTGGTTTGTCTTTTCCAAAACCTTGTGCTACGGCAGGCTGAGAGTTATTCTACACCAAGTGATTTTATTCAACCAAAACTGCCAGCCTTGTCAATTTGATCAACTTTTTTAGCGTTTGATAGGAGGAAACACTTGTGTACCCTTAGTAGCTCATGGTCCTGCTGCTCCTAGTCAAAATATTGCTGTGCTCCACTGCCTGGCATTGCTGTTATTTGTCACTATGGTATGTAGTGATGGTATGGTATGTTCTACGGTAATACCCTCCAAGTACCCCTCCTCTAGTGCACCGAGGGCATTTAGTTTGATCGGAAAGATCAGCTGAATAACGTCTGAGTCGAATATCCATTGTGTGTGTGTGTGTGTGAGAGAGAGAGAGAGAGAGAGAGAGAATATTCCTGTCAATATATAACCGTGCTGGCACAAGTGGAGATTGCACACAGGTTGCGTTTTCTCCTTTAGTGGGTGTAGCTTTTGGTCAGATGGAGCACGGTGCTGTGTCAGCATTCCACAAGGCAGCTGAGGGGAGAGTGGATGAATCCCTACACAGAGTGACTGAAGCACAGCAGAAATGTCATTTATCTCTGCTTGCTTGAACACGGTCCAAGTACTGAAACTTCACTGCTGTTATTTTGGTTAATTCAATGTGGAAAAATCTGCACGACTTGTAATTTATTATGATTTTTCCTATTTCATGGTGAATTTGACTTCATCCAGCCCTTTGGGCTGATTTAAAAATCCTCATGACGCACAGTTTGAGTGGAAGAATGTAGGTTTCACTTTCAGCTGTCCTTACACTAGGGTTGTAACAATACATGTATTCATATTGAACTGTACAGTACAGGCACTTTTGGTTCGGTACAGAGGTGTACCGCGGTACGAAAATTTTAAGACTATTAAGAATGGCCAATGTACAGAATTGTTTTAATTGCGAAACTTAAAACCTCATAGCGCCCAGAGTTGTGGCGGACCTTCTCCGTCTCACAGTTGCACAGTATTGAGGAACTAAAAACAAGTAGGAGTTTCCAGTGGACCACAGGATGTGATGGACCGTTTATTCTCCTGCCGGCGCTTCTGTGATAAGCCTAGTCTGTATGGCTAGCCAATGGGATGGCTAATGCTAACAACAAGAAGCCAGAGCTGGAAGACGCTCCGCTGTCATTAAAATCACCCGTTTGGGATCACTTCAGTTTCCTGGTGAAGTACAAAAAAGGAGAAAAACAAGTAGACAAGACGAAAGCCGTATGTCGACGTTGTGAAGTGGTCCTCAACTATGCATCCGGCAACAAGTCAAATGTACACACTCATTTGAAAAGGCACCATCGTATCCTGAGAGCGACCCATTCTTTCACAAATGTTTGTAGAAGCAGTCTGCATGCCTAGGTGCTTTATTTTATACACCTGTGGCCATGGAAGTGATTGGAACACCCGAATTCAGTTATTTGGAGGGGTGGGCCAATACTTTTGGCAATATAGTGTATCTAATGTTAAAACAAGTGGC
>OMNN01028291.1:0-25742 GCA_900302755.1 Chromis chromis | reverse complement strand
TTTATTTCGAACATGTATGTGAAACCACACAAACAACGAATACACACAACACCACAAGAACAATAAAACAGTCTGTTATAAAGAAAAAGATAGAAAGAAAATGTGTGAAACATGTTCGAAAAGGAGTGGGAGGAAGTAAATACTTATTTAATCCCACCCCGAAATAAGTATGCAGAATCATTTTTTTAACACACAAAAAAAAACACAAAAAACAACAACAAAAAAACAAACAATTTCATTGTGAGCACACAGTATTTTTCGTCCACATCGCAACAAAGCATCTTCATCCCATTCCCTGGTAGTACTCACTCGACCAGTGCCATCAATAATAATTATTTCAATTCGATTCAAATTCTATTTTAATTGTGTAGCGCATATCCACCACACGCAACTGTTTGCACGCAACTTTGTGCTGTAATGATATGATTGAATACTATAATGTGAGATTACTGTTCATTTTTGCTCACTGGCTGAGTTTGAGATGATCAGAAATGCACGCTAACATCTGTTCAAGTGCCTCTCCTACAGTTGGATACAGTTATTTCTCAATACTGAGTTCCTGTTTGCAAACCACTTTCCACTGAAACAATTGCATCTGGATAAAAGCGTGGATCATTTTTCAGCAACTGACCACTTGTTTCAAAATTTATGAGTAATTTGCTCAGTCAGCACAGCAACCACCAGAAACTCCATGTGGAGTGTCTGCAGTCCGTTCTGTTTGTTTACACAGGCCACTCTCTTCGGAACTCTTAGCTTTGCACAAGATTCCAAAAGTATGTTTGAACAATAATAAATTAATACTTTGCTCAGAAGGAGTCCATCCAGATTTAGAGTGGCTAAAAAAGGCAGAATAAATGTTTGGATTGCGGTTAGCAGATACTGCTTTTGAAATAATAGAATATGTGAATGAGTGTTTAGGGTATAAGGGTTTGGTGAAATGTGGAAGAGTGTAGAAGACATGAACCTTTCCGTACAGCCTGTTGTATTTATTGTTAGATATATTAGTACTGTGTGTATATATTCTGTGTAGGTCCTGAGATGAGACCCCCCCGGGAGCAACTGGGGTCTTTCTGTGTGGGGTGTTCATGTTTCTTCTGCCTTCTCCTCTGTTTCCTCTGGGTGCTCCAGTTTCCAACTACCTTAACAACATGCATATTAGGTAATATGAACACCATTGCTACTGGCCACACAACTGGAATTGGTCCCTGGGAACTTTGCGAGAGCTTCCCACTGCTCCTGATGCAGGACAGATGCAATGCAGAGGAGCAGTTTTTTCACAGTAGAAAAAAAAAGTATTATTTCAGATACACAAAAAAACAATAAAAAGTTTTAAAAAACACTTTTTTTTGCAGATGAATGAATGCTTAAGAAAACAAGAAGAAAATCTTTTTAAGACAAAATGATACATCATGATGATAGTGCTTAAAAAGATAAGAAACCATTCTTGAGGATATTTTTGTTGATAAAATGCACCACAAATCTCCAATGTTAATGTTAAAGTGTCCATATCTCATGTCTTGGAATCTGGGACTGAAAATGAAAATATTTTTGATGAAAACAGAATCAGATGTTTCCATGTCATATTAGATGGACCAGACCTTTCTACCCGACCAAGGCCCTCTCCATATTTCCCCTGACCTGTGGAGAATGGCCTAACTGTGGTATTTGCTGAAGGTCAGGTCTGCCATGAGGACTGGGCAGGACCCCACTCATGAGATCACCCACTTCTGTGGCTTTTTGCCAGGAGAGAACAGAGTGATGTGTTTGGTTCATGGTGGGAAAAGCATCCCTCGGAATGTGACTTCGAGGACCGTGTGGGACCAGGCAAGAGGGTCTTCCCTTTCTCAGTAAAAAGGCCTCTCCTCCTGAGGCTGTGGGAAGGTCAGAGGTCAGCTGTACCCAGTGCCCACTCTCTGCAGCACACAAAAACCACAGCTGATGGTGCAGCTCCATCCAGAAGCCCTCGGGGCAGCGGTGGAAACAATTGGCAGCGCAGCTAAACACACAATTCCTCTTGCACTCAGCCTACAAAAGCACACTGTGTGTTTCAGTCATGGGTGAAGTTATTGTGGGTTTTACACATCAGTCTTTACTGAAAGTGGGATACCTTGACAAATGATTAATGTCCGTGAGTCATGGAAAACTAGACGTTTGAACCTGCAACCAAAATGTATTCGTTTTCAAGGAGGACATAATGTAAACTGGGACATACTTACTTGTCTACTTTTCGCATAGTGTTTTTCTTTCCGCACCTCTCTTTTAAAGCTTTGTTTTCAGTGTCCTGGTGCCTGAGGTAAGTATCCTCCTTTGTTTTGCTCATGACCAACTGGTAGAACACCTCACACAACTACTTGCACATCCAAATCTAGTAAAAGGGCTTACTATTATATGAAAAGGGCCTTAACCAAAATCTGTTATAAAGATGTTCCCGGTATTCATATATTTACGACTTGTTCACATTCAGAAACCCGGCATCCTACTCCCTGGAGGTATTGTCAATGAAACATGGGAGAACAGTCCCTCCAACTTGACCTCCACCACTTCCACCACCCCCCTCTCTCTCTTTCTCCTCTTACAACACAAGCCCTCACAGGAAAATAATAAACAGATGAGTAGGATGGGAACAGCTCCCAGTGAGAGCAGCCAGGCACTTAGGCAAGCAGGCATCACTGCTCCGGTTCCCAGGCTGGAGGGAATCAGGCAGGCCTCGGCTTGACTGTCCCAGTGACGGAGTAGAACCAGAAAAACTTGATCGAAATTACCGTTATCTGTCACTTTCATGCCCCAACTTACCAGCACTACACACCCCCTTGCACAAGTCTGTACACACAAAACCAAGAAAACCATGAGTAAAACTATTATTTCTCCAGAGCGACCTTTTGTGAGCACTAGCTGTTCTGTCTTGTACACTGTGTGCGGTTTTTGGGACAAGCAGCTCCCGATGATTGGGTACTATAGCTGTTTGTGATGGGTTGTGCTCACAGTTGGGTAATCTTGAAGAGCAGTGGATTCTCCCAGGCCTGTGGGCCCAGACCCGTGCCAGTGTAATCTGCAGACAAACACAGACTATTAACTACTCGGTTTCGCAGTAACTGCCCCCTCTTTCTTTCCCTCACCCTCACACACATAGTGAAATATACAACCACTTGCACAACTCTTTCAACAGACACACACAACCACTAAAAGGCTCTAAGTGGCTCTGTCCGTCATGTGCACATATCGTCAGCATGTCCAGTGTCGGTCTTATCAGAAACATGCTCAGAAACGATCCCCCCAAATACTCAAATGCACAGACAAAAAGACTGGCTTCATTTCCCTCCACTCCTTCTCCCCTTTTTCATTCTCTCTCTCTGCTATTCTGGCAAGGCCCGGTTTTGCAAATTAAACACAGATCTCCCATAGATGCTGGGGCTGACAGCTCCAGCTACGTGCCAACACTACTAAACGTCTGGAGGTCAGAGGGTCTAGGAACACAGGATTATCCCCACTGACTCTCTCGAGCCAGACAAGTATTTCGGTTGGCTCTGACTGTATACACTTTTGTGTCACTTGGATCCATCTGTTGGCCATTGACAGACAAACATGGCAGTCATAGCGGGTCGATGGTGCTTGCTAAAGCGTTGACATCATAAAAATATTGAATGACGGTGCATCCACACACACACAAATGCACACACTGTATACACACGGATACGAACAAAGTGGATAATATAGGAGGGTGCATGACAACAACAGCAAGACTGAAGTGATGAAAGCCAGGGTGTCTGAACCTGACCAGGTGTACTTGTTTGTGTGCGTCTATGAGTCATTGTACCGCCTCTAAGATCTGGCTTGTGGGAGTCTCCAGCCGCCGGTGTAGAGTGCTCTTTCACTTCTGCTTCTGTGGAATCAAATGACTCCTCAGGTTACTCCTTAAACACTTAGTCCTGTTATCAAGATACTCATGCCATGTGCAACCTGTTGCTATTTGTCTTTTTCGCCTCTCTGTAAGTGTGTGTTTGTTCCACCGCATGCGTTAAAAAAAAAAAGGGACATCCTTCATCACAGCCAGTCTACCAGGAGCCGCTTCAGTCACTGGAACCCGGGAACATAAATATTGAATGCAGATACATGCTTTGAAGGAGAAGAAGAAAAGTTGGACGCCCCCCTCTCAAATGTGGCTGCATTAAGTGTTTGAAAAGTTACAGAACAAAAGCACAAAGAAAATGCGCGGAAGCCGTAGCAGTCTGTGGCAGCAGCCTGGTCGCTGTGGTTGAGTGTGGTGGAGGGTTTCGGCAGGGAATTGGGTACAGAGAACAGGCCCATGTATGGTGAAAAGTTGCAGACCCTCATTCCTCCAGCCTTACGAAAGACTATTTTGGGGCATTTTGAAGTCTCCCACGCAGGCACAACAATTTCGGGGTTAGTTCATTTATTTATCTTTTATGTTTTTCCATCTAATGAAGCCCAAGAGAGGGACGTGTATAGTTGTTTTTGGCCTTTAAGTCGGGGAGAAGCAGGAGGAGGAGGGGTGTGAGTGAGTCTGCATGCCTGAGTGTGTGACTGTAGCCTGAACAATCGTTGCATTCGGCACTTTTCAGCTTCACCCCAAAGCATCAGCGTGGCCGTGACTCAACTCTCGTATCTGTAACCTATTGCAAAAGGTGTGTCTGCTTTGTAACACCACTGAGACTAGCCCTGTCAGAGCAACAAAATGAGTTTCTGGCTCTGTGTCGGCCCGAAGCTGGATGTGGCTGTAATTTATGGTTATTCTCATATACAGAGTTGGGAGAGGGGGAATGGGGGAGATGGCGTGGGAGAGACCCTGGGGAAAGAAATTCTCTCTCTCTCACAACCCCACTGCAAGAGGGCCAAGAGTGGGGTTATAACCTGACTTTCCTTTCAGATTTTCTTTGTTTGAATGTAGGCGTGACACATGCATACACAAGTACAGCAGGAAAGGATAAAGCATAAGAACAAAGTCAAAACAAAAGCTCTTTTATTTTTGTCAGATCAGTGGCTTCTGACTTGTTTCTGCCATTCTGACATGTTGGAGACGATGACCTTGTGACCCTTTTGTTGTGATAAGTTATAGGGAGTTGATTATTATCATTAAAACAAGGTCATAAAACTCTTTTTATCATATTTATTTGCTGTCTTCACATTGTTATTGGCAGTTTCCTTTCAGCAATAATTTCACTCTATTGAGCGCACAACACTAAAAACATATTAACAATGTGAGGGAAAATGTTGTATTCCTCATGTGTTCTTTTGCTCTTATGGACTTGTCATCATGATGCAGTGTGTGTTAATGCAGCCGTGCATTTATGTGTTAAGGCAGAAAGATAAAAAGGGTCACTAAGGGCCATTTGGCTTGAGTTATGGAGCATGGCAGACATCATTAAATAATTGTGTTTGACTAAGACCCTTATAGAGTTGTGTGTGTGTGTGTGTTTTTTACAACAGTCAGCGAGATGAAACAGGCTTTCAGCAGCAGTGGTGTGTGTGATGTACTGCTTTTGGGACTGGTGACAGTTCTGCTATAGCTACAGACTCTCAGCTCTCAAAATATTTAGGACCGATGAACTCCAGGAAAGTGCTCACTTTCTCAGCTTAAGTGTGGCGTTTGATTCCCAGAGGATAGAACCGGATTACTGATTACTGCTTTATGGCTTCTTTCAAGAGGAAATGACCACTTGTTTGTTGATTTTAGGCCACTTTTACACCCAGTTTGTATTTATTTATGCTGTTTCAGATATTAGAACCAGATATTTAAGTAACATTAGCATTTAACATCTGACAGCAACTGAAAGAACTTGGAATTAGATGAATGAGACATATTCCAATATTAATCCAATACTAATCCGATGCTATACTACACATTATTATTACTGGAATATTATTGCTCATGTTTCAATGTGCAAGTAGCATTTTAATGTTGTAGTTAGTCAAAGTGGGGCTACTTTTATGTGCTTGCTGTTGAGCATGTTAACCTGTATCAGAGCAGCATGCTTCATAATCTCACCATTTATTCCATATTTGAAATTTTAATTTGAGAGTTGATCACTACCATGAGCTGTCAGATAAAGATAGTGGAGTAAAAAGTACAACAGTTCCATCTGAACTGTAGCAGAACAAAAGTGAAAAGTGATTCAAAGTTAAGTGAAAACTCCATACTTTTCTTTGCATACAGTACTTGAGTAAATGCACTTAGATGCATTCCATCCTGTATCTTCTCCAGGTGCATGTTGCCCTTGCTGTTGACCATAAAATCTTCCCCGTCCTCATCTCTTTAGCGTCTGCTAAGATGTGTACGCAGCTTCCTCCCTTGATCCTGCCTCTTCTCGCATGAAAGCTTGTGCACACCTCCATGGGCCCTGATGTGGGCCTACTACACGGTACGCCTGATAAGACTTTGGTTGTAATACAGTCTTTCTGATGGCAGCTTTATCACTGAGCCTGCATAGTTTTCGCCGAAAGTGCAACAATAACACACCTATCACACTCCTTTCCACCTCTTTCTCTGGTGGGACGAGTGTGAAGGATAAACTGTCAGAGTATCTCACAGAGATCAAGTTCCATACCGCACCATCGGGCCTCTTGCGAGCAAGATAAAGCTTGCACTGTAGATACATTTACAGCGGACAAGAAAACGACTCCACTATATTTGTGCAAAGTACATTTTCACAGTAAGATTAATTGCAAACACAGTGTCAGCTAAACTTTGCAAAATGTTTATTCAATCTCTGCATTACAAGGCACATACACAAAGTTCAATCCCTTCTCTCCCGCTGTGCCACGCCGTTACCGAAGCTCTTACCACTCTGTAAACACTGACAGGAAGTGATTTCACTAAGTGGATCTATCTCATTTTGTGGAGGAGTCGAGCTCGTATATCCTCGAGCAACAGACCTCTTGCCACCTTTGTGCAGTCAGCTGGCAGGTTCCCTCTCCATTCTCTCTTTTTCTTTCCTCCCCCCAAGTCCCGCTTTGTTTTCTCACTGGAAGCTCCGGCTCAGTATGCGTCCCCGCAGATCAACACGCCGCTGGCTTTTCTCATAGTGTAACTGTGCTGCTAATGGGAATGATTGCTAAAATGGGAAACACGGCTAATTTTTTTTTCACTTGAGAATTCTACTCCCCCAGCGTTTAGGACCCTCATCAGGACTGTAAGAACATGTGTGTGGGAGGAGGAGGGAAAAGAGAGACAGCTTATGGTTGCAATTTGAAGATGCTTTTTTTAGTCACTCTTAAATGTGGGAAGTCATTGAGCCCGGGGCGTCTGTGGGAAGGCAAGCTGGAGATCTGGGGAGAGAGGGAAGTTTAGATCTCCTGGTGGAATTCTCTCACTTTCAACCAAGAGGGGTTTTGGGGTTTTTCAGGGGGGGCCATAGGTTTGTTGAAACTTCGGAATGCTTATTTACGTTAGATTGATTCAGTCTGTCACAGTAAAGAGGGAGGCATACAAAGTTAATCTGCAGGAAACGGAACATGCAGCCCACACCACATGCAGTTCTCTGTAATGTGGGAATCTTCAACCACATGACGCTGTAAATGCTGGAAGAAGGCCTGGAACAGAACCACAGATTATAGTTTAACCAGGGGGTAAAAGTCAGAAACTTCGGTGATCTTGCTGTGTTTTTGTGTGTGTGAAAGAGAAACAGAAAGAGATGGAGAAAAGAGTGAACAAGAAGAAGAAAAAAAACGAGAGGGAAAGAGAGAGAGAGAGAGACAGAGACCATGAATGCTTTTAATGGTGTAAAGTGCATCTTAGCCTTTCTCAGCGGTTCCCAGAGTCTGAGCCAGCTGGATGGTAACTGTCAAGTCTTTCCTACACAGCTGCCCTCCAAACTGATTAGAGAGAGCTGGCTCGCCTCGCCAGCAACCATTGTGCTCTTTTATCCAATCTGAACTTGAGGAAAATGCGAAGATTACTTTGGTGGCTGTTTTTCACTTCTCACATCGTAGCCAGACAATCTGCCTCTGACATACTTATGACTGAGTGACATCTGGGAAGTTAGAATACCACGGGTTTGTAAACAGGGAAGATTAATGGAGAAATAATGCAGAGAGAGAGAGAGAGAGAGAGAGAGAGAGCTTTTTGAACATTAGTATTCTTAAAATCCAACTTCAAAAGAACATAGTTGACAGATGTGACAGCTGACCAGTGACATTGCTGAAATATATCCGTTGTGCGCATGGCTTTTTAAGAAGTGGCTGAAACGCAATCTGCCCATCTGTACAGGGGCCAGACTGGTCTGTCCTAGCCGGAACACATCACAATGAAAAAAAAGCATCAAATCAGCGTGCTAATTCACAGTAAATCCTCTTAAAAGACTCCGTTCCTTCCTGTCACTCACACACATACAGAGGTCGCAACCTCCAGAGCGTTTGGCTACAGAAGTTTTAAAAGCCAGAACGAAAATGTCACAGTCCGGCCACAGGCCTCAAGCCGACGGCATAAGAAATAAGATACCCACAGAACGGACCTGCTGCAGGAAAAAAAAAAGGCACAAAAGGGGGCTTCAAAGACACGGGCATGCAGATGAGGAGAGGAGTCGTGTTGAGTAGGGAACATAAGATGTACTGATGTGGAGGTCACACTTGGCTTTGTCTTAGAGAGCAAACCTGGGCACAACTGGGTGGTAGCAGGTGGCTGGCAGATTTTGTTACCTGAGGCCAAAACGCAGTTGTGATTTCAAAGTGCAGCTGGGTGAAACTGGCGATTGCCTCATGACACAATAAAAAGAACTCAGTGAGGTCCCTCCCCTACAAATAAACTATTAAATCCATACGGCTTGCACTCTAGTGCTATGCCATTTTCACTCTGGAATAAAAAAAACACATATATACACCAGAAAACCACAAGATTAATAGCTACACTGGAAAATCAAATAAAGGACTGTGCTGCTTTTTGAATTGCTCTAAAAGAAAAACATTATTATGGGGCAAGAGAGTACACTTTATTTCTTGTGTGGTGGGAATCTAATTTTAAGGCTGATGAGTTTTTGCATGACTGTGTCCAGCGCTGCCACTATCAGCGTGCATGGTTGGTTTCAAGCCGCCTAATCAGATTCAGTGTTGGTCAAGTTGTGTTATCTGGGCTGCTACGGTCCACCAGTCCACCCATTCTGTGAGCTCTTAGTGGGAGTGCAGTTTCCATGCAGTCATGAACTATAAAGGAGAAGTCGTGTTGTCCCCCCTGCAATACTGTGGGAAAGTGCAGCTCTTGCTTCCTCTGCTTATTTGGACCAATCTGGTTATAAATGGACATTCACAAGCAAGGCAGCCCTAGAAGGACAGCCCAGGGCCCTCTAGTCACATTAGCCTCTTTAATATTCCCTATCTCAAGAGACCAGAGTTCTGAGAGAGAGGTGCTGGGGGCCACGCATTTTTCCATTCAAGAGAGCAGAAAAAACAACAACACTGGTATGTTTTGAGTGGATGTTTAACTTGAGATGTTTACGACAATAATTCAGACTGACTCTCTGAAGCATGTAGTCCCCAGAGAGTTTGTTTTCCATAATTCCTCACCTTTTTTTTTTTTTTACAGCCCCTCTTGTCCATCTTTATGTCCAGTAAGAGACGAAGAAAGGTCGTGATAGCAAAATAACAAGCTGGACAATCAGATACAGCTTACAACATGTGATGGTTTTGGCACATACCCTGCCTGTTGCACACTTGCACAGTCTCAAACTGCAACTCCACAAGGCTGTTTGGAAACCAAGGAATTCTTGTGCAAGTCGCATTCCGGGGCCTACTAGATCACCACAGACATATTCCATATCATTAGATTACAGGGCTGCTGAGGTCAAAAGCACCCACAGAGGAGCTTCATTGTTTTGCGTGGTGTCAGATCAGAAGCCAGCGGGAGGGAATACGAGGGACCCCGGCCTATGTTCTTGGCTGAGGTTCAGATTGGACCCACAGCTGCACGGGCAAGGTCCTGCAGAATCCCGAGCTGAGCCCTGACAGGTGCTGCATTAAAACCGCCCCCCCTGAAAACCCCTATCTTTACGTTGATCCCCTCTTGCAGACGCCCGTGGAATGGCACTTTCTTCGGCACACTGTTAAACCCGACGCTGATCTGTGACCAAAGGAAAGGCCAGCACAAGATCAGGACTCCAGAGGGCCACTAAAGGAAAGAAGATGATTGCACTGAGGGACAGAAGTGAAAATGTAAAAGAAAACTGATGCTGACTGAGATAAGACTGAGGATAATCCTAATTCTAATTTGTTTTTTTTTCATCTTTTGGATTCCCATTATTATGTTCCAATTATTATCTCACATCCACCTCATCTTTCTCTATCTGCTTACATTTGTTCAAAGTCTCATTCACTCAAATTGTAAATGGACAAAGTAGCACTGCAGGTTCGGAATAAGAAAAAGAACAAAGTACAATTGCCCAGTCTTCTAGTGAAGTGTTTTTCCGTGTTCCTAGAATCACTCACTTGGACGTTACCAGCAGCAGCTGCCAGTGTCGCTCTATCTAGCCTGGCGTAGAACGGCATTATACTTTTAATGGGTGATTAGTGTCAGATATCTGGCTGTCGCTGAGTGGGCCTCAACTGTGGGAAATAGGCATGCTGGTTACACCTGATCCAAGGCTCAGTTTAGAGTTTCCTTCTGTTCGAAGAGGAACAGAAGGATCCAGCAGCACACAAAACCCAACTTAGAAGACAAACTGCACTAAATATTTCATTAAGATAAGCACAGTTCTCCCACTCATCTGGAAGGTGCACAGAACACATGGTTACCTGAACATTTGTCAGCCTCAAATCCCCATTTTCTCTATTAAATGTGACAGTATGGCTATCCCTCTCTGTGAAACTGAAGAGACAACCTAACAGGCCTTGTACAGCTGCATTAGGGTCAGGTGAGGTGGATTCCCTTGTTGAATGTTGATGCAACCTAAAAACATAAAATGAAAACCTGATGTTTCCCCCCTGATCTGTTAAAAATAAGGAAAATAGAGACATTGGAACACAGAACCTACTTTGTTACATCGCATGTAATTGACCAACATAGTTAAAAAATCTGTCTCCTTGAAAGTGTACATCTCACTGCAGATAAAACAATGGGATCCTATTGTGTGTGTTTTCTATTGTGTTCTGTCCAAACTAACAATGACTCAAATATTCTGCTTCCACTTATCTCCAATATCAAATTTACTGGATTTGGCTTTTTCCCATTGTGGATTTTGCAAGGGTTTTTTTGCGAACACAGTCCCCCAGTGTCTCCCTTGCAGCAATGGGCTGAACCCATGAGTGATGAGGACCATGTGCAAGAGCTCGGAACAAGCATTGCCACCTAATCACCTGCATGTTGCACAACAGCCTCATGCAGCTGTTTGGAGAGACACTGGGTGCTGGAAACAAACAGGAACACACACATTAACATTTGGTTGTACAGTGAAGCAACCCACATGCTTTTCTGTATTACTTCATTACTCATTCTGCGTTCATTCTGCTTCTTTTTTAAGCCGTGTCTTTCCCTCTCTCTCTCTGACTCTGGCACAGCGGCATGTGAATGATGCCCCTCGCCACAGCTAAGAGCAGCGGGTAGACAGCAGTCTGTGTGACGGCTGTGGTGTCCTCTCTAAGACAAAGGCGACTTGGCAGGCTGCTGCGCTGCGGCTGGATCAAACGGGCCTTGTTTATTGGACCTCTCCCTCTCTGCGCTCATCAGTGGCTGTGTGTGCGAGACTGCAGTCTGAAGTGTCTGAGAGATCGGTTCACTCCTCGAAGACGGGAACCACTCAGACCACACACAGGGCCCCTTCAACCACCACAAAGGAGGACCAGAACAGAGGCCGACGCACTCACTGTTCATATGCTCTCGTAGTGACTTTTTGAAGTCACTCAGTTGGTATCTGTATTGATTTAAAACACCCTCAAGAAGAAAATCACTGTATTTCTCTCACTTTTGACATGTTCATTAGTTTTAGCCTGTGGTGTCATAGTCTCATTCGCTCTCTCTCTCTCTCTTACTCAGCTCCCTTCATCAACCTTTCTTTCTTTCTGTCTGTTAATAAGCTCGCTCTGAGAACAGTGTCCCGTGTTTTCCCATGGTGCCAGCACTGGAATGTGTGCCTGTTAAAGGTGATATATATTTGCTATTGGGCGGCGAGAGAAGGCCTTCATTACTGTGCGATGCAGATAGAAGGGAAAAGCCAAGGTTGAAGAGCAGTTCCCAGAGGCATTATTCAGCAGCTTCCACTCTGCGATGCAGGGATGATATCTGAGATTTAGACAGTTGAGACCGCCACTGCTAAATCTTATAACAACATGAGAGCAGCGGGTGGTGCGCGCAAGAAGGCGTGTTGGTGTTTTTAAGAAAGTGAGTGTGATGAGTGAGAGATAATGATCAGCTCGATAAGTCTGAGTGCAAAGTGTGGAAGGAAGATCACGTATGGACAGGTTGCTATCTTATCCTTACATCAACCGTTGGGTTTCCCAGAGCCTCACTGGCACTCAAGGCTGACACTTGTACAGCACATGAGATTTATGATTAAAGTTATGACTTCAGGGAAGAGAGAGAAAAAAGAGCAGAGGTTAGGGTGCCTTCCCCTATCTGCGCCCCTCTCCTCTAAATGTTATGTGTTCGACGAGCAGAGAGAGTTCTTACTCTCCCATAACCTCCTATCTCTGCCCTTGATTCCCACGCTGGAGCACCAGTGGTGATGGGAAAGATCCAAAAACACAGGGACACTCTAAAATTCCAGAATTCTTGTGGCGGGTACCAATCTGTCACAGTTTGTAAAAGGGAGCAAAAGAAGGACAGATTTATAAACTGCAAACACTCAATTTTTAGCCTTAAAATCTTACTGAGTTGCATCAAGTATAGTGAAGTTGTAAATCAGCAAATGAGACTTAAATTATATAGAATTAATCCTTCATCCTTTACTGATTAAAATAGTAAGCACAATATCAAACTACCATCTGTTGTGGCTGGCAAGTTGTATAAAACTCTAATATAAATGCATCAAGACTCCACAAGAGTGCAACAACACAACTAACCCGGTTTAAGAGTGGGAGTTTCCAAAAAAAACGATGGATTTTGGAGCTGTATTGCACTTTTGAAACCAGAGCAAGAGAGTTTGGTTTCAGAAGGCTCCGATTACACTGCACGAGCTGTTTGTAGCAGTTACATGGCATTTTTGGTCCTCTGCTGCCAACAGTTGTTTTGGAGAAGGCGAAAATATAACAGCATCTAAATCACCGTATCTCACACTGACACACTGTTTGCCTACACAACAAGAAAACAGCAATTTTCTCCACAGGCTCTAAATCTTGTCGGATTTTTTTCCCAGTTCAGGGAGCAGTGATAGTGGGGGTGACCTTGCTGTCTCTTATATTAAGGAGAAATTAAGGAATGACAAACAAGTTCTCGGATTTTCATGCATGTTCACCCAAGGCCACCGGGCCTTCTTATCTCTCCCTCATCGATCCGACCGTGGAGAGCTGTTTTTTCCCACACGGACTCCCTTCACTCAGCAGCCTAAACAAATACACAGAGCCCGCCATCTGCATGTGGAACAGCAGATCCAGGACGAAACACACTGAGAGGTCATTCACTGAAAAATCAGAGCTACTATTTCTTACAGTGGCCTCGCTGTGATGTGTCTGGTAAAAAGAAGAGAAGTAAGGAGCAGTCAAGGGAGAATGTAGAGAGTTGGGCATGACTAGATGGTGGTGGAAAATATTAGAATGTGCAGGGTGCCAGGCTGAGTCACTTAACCATAAAGCCATCCATTGGTCCAAACAGAGCATGTGTTTCTGTCATCAGGCGGATTGTGTGTCCTGAGTGAATGTCACTTTAGGAGTTCTTGCTGCTTTGAACATGCCAGTGTTTAGGCCACAGCCCTCATCTGGACTGAGAGATGAAACAGGCTTTAGCCTTGTTAAAACTGGGCCACAGATCTTGTATGAGCCACACATGTGGGCAGAGAAGACCAAACATCCAAATAACTCAAAACCCAGATTGTGTAACAATGAAACCTCCCCCACCTGTCTGAAGGTCTCCGTCAAGGTCAAACCTATTTGTTCCAAATATCCCTTTTTTTAAACTCAGAAAATTGTGCTGAGGTTTGCAAAAGGTGGTGGTTTTTCATCCTGCAGAGTCATTCACTACCACTCACAAAATCCAGCTCTCCTCTCAGCCCTGCTTTGTCTAAGACATGACATGATGGAAAATGTATTTTGCGAGGGCTGTGCTGAAAAGGAAATCCAGGCATTAGTCACCCGGGCCCCTTCACTGCTGTCACAGGAAGGACTTTCTGGCTTCAAGCAAATGAAAGGATTCCTGAGGACTCACCACATTTTGCTCTCCTTTGATGTCTCCTTACTGAGTGTCAGATGTCATCATTATTTAAACAGTGCACTGCATTCATTGATTAGACCCTGATTTCAGCAACCACAGGGGCAGTGGTGCCTAATTGCGGTATTTGAAAAGTGATTTGTAGTTTTACAGACATGAACCAGATTCATAAATTGAGTTCAGTGCTTCTATACATTCTCCTTTATTGTGTTTAGACAATTAACTCAGTGCTTTATCAAGCTCCCTCCTACACATTGTCACTGTGATCAATATTACACATGGAAACATTAAAAGTGAGGGTAGAACCGGCACGCTCTGAGGAATAAGATCCTAACCAAGGATTCAGGTTTCAGAAGAACTTCAAACAGTCTCAGACAATTTGTGTAAAACCACAAAAAGAGCAGACCCCATGTGAAGGAGAGAAATTCCCTATATGAAGGCGTGGGCTACCCACTTCCCTTGTTTGCGACCCCTTTACTCCCGTGCCTCAAGCCCCTCTATGATTCCACTGACCCTCTTCCTCCTTGTGCCCCTGAGGCTGCTCTTATTGTAGCAATGTGGGGCTTCAGTGCTTCCTCCTCCCTGTTTGTGCTGCAGGAGACAGGGGAATTAGAACAAGCTGTTGAAACAGTACTTCCATGGGAGCGCAAGTCAAGAAGACCCCCGAGATGGCCTTTCTCATATATGTGGGAAATCCACCTCCAAAGCCCACTGCTAAGCAAGGAAGCAGGAAGAAATCAGTGTCCCATATATTCTCATTCTAAAAAAAAACACCTGAGTCATACAAGGCCTGAGATGCAATACAAAGGATCTGATAAAAGCAAATGTAGCATGCACTGGAAGATTTGATCATGTGCTCATTTTATTGTAGTTGAATATCTGAAGGTGTATATGGGAGTTCATGCATATGCATTGGGCAAACGGAAAAGGGAAATAAATCAGATGGCATCCACTAGTTAGAATCACAGACATATTCCTAGTAATTATGTCCCATAAGGGAGCCAATAGTGTAATTAGGGGTTAGTACAGAGCAGAGTGTGGACCACATCTGGGATCCCTGAGGGACTTCGTGTCTCAGCATGTTCACCAGAGTGTGAGAACCTCAGCCCATAAGCACACCTAAACACACAGAGTTCCTTCAAATACAGGATCACTTTATGATCTTACATGACACTTTTTTACCACAAATGGCAGAGTTTAATTTTAAAATGTTTAAATGTTTGATCCAATTTTCTCTCATATTTATAAAAATTTCATTGGCACTCCAGATTTACACTTAAGTTGCCCCTTAAGTGTGGCTTCATAAGACACTGTGAGAAGCCTCCAACATGTTGGATCTCATGACACACGGGGCAGTCATCACTCTTTGCTTTGAGTGAGTACTGAGTCAAGCAACAGGTGATTCCAGACCTGGATTTTTCTGCAAAGCAGCAGGTGCGCGCCTTAGTCCAAACAACACAGCAGGAGTCTTTCCTTTACCACAGTGGAACCACAAAGAAAGTATACACAAGAGTAGCACAACCCCCCGAGGTATCCAACACTCTCTGAGCTTATTCTGTTGGGTTAGTCATGCCCACAACACTACTGAGAGGTTTAAAAATCAAAGTTTTAAAGTCAAGTGTTCCAAATATAAAACCTTTCCACATCTTGTTTCACCATCCCATTGGTTCCTTGAAAATGTATTATTTCTAGAAAAAGTGTGAAAAAACAGACTGTGCCAGCACACTATCCTGAACTATTAAAAAAGATGTCAGTGAAAGAAGGTGCGTTTCACTTATAAGTACCAGCAGTTCAGTGACTTCTGTTTCCCCTGGTGGGGCCTTCACTGGCTATCCTCAATCCTGCAATCTAGTGTCTGTCCTGCCTGCCATAGCTGTTCTGATGAAAGTCTGTGCCACAGCGTAGGAAAGTGTGATAGGGGGCATCAGTGCTCCTCACACACCCCACCCCCTCCTCCTCACCCAGCTTTGATGGTGGAGGGTTTGCAGGGCCTGACAGCTGCTCTTAAATTAGAGAGTACGAGTGAACACAACAGGACCCAGGAATGTCTGGATTGTCTGGATTGCCTTTCTCTTCCGCTGAGTCCTGGGAAGATGGCTGCAGCTAAGTCAAAGTTTTGCCAGGATGCACGGTAATCCAGTACATCATATCTATGCATAATACATTCCTGACCTCATCACATTCCTTTGGAAATGCCGGCTGGCTTAAAAACATCAGGGGGCCACATATTCAGGTGATGAATAGTGGAAGATTAATATAACTGAACAGCAGGGACAGAGGAATTGAACATGTCGGTTATATGTGACATGGTGATGGTGTCTGCCCTGGGCCCAATAGTCAGGCCATCCTGAGGTGAAACCTCCTCTTTCATGCATTATCACACTTCCTTCATTAGTTGCTGGGGAGACAGTGACCAGGTCACTGGGGTCAGTGTGGCCAGAGGCATAGTTGTAAAATTGCCCAGACAATAAAGTCAGCCTCAATAATGGTGTAGTGACCATTGAGGAGAGATTAGCACTACACAGCCATGGGATCCACCCAGGAACATAACCTTTACCTCAAGCTCCAGGACACAAGGCAAAAAAAGGGTGTGGGAGGAGGTTCACTGAGTTTCCAGACAGCAAGATGTGTGTAATGGAATTTTGAGGGGCTTGAATGAGGTGGATGAGCATAGATAGTAAGAGGAAGAGAAATAGAGATGGAGGAGCTGGAGATTAACAGTGTGGGGGCGAAAAGATGGGTGGGTTAGGACAAACGAAGGAAGAGAGATTAAAGGAGTAGGCTGATTAGTGATGGCTGGACAGCTGTTTGAACAACAGTAGAAGGAGGTGGAGAAAGAAGAAAAAGAGGAGTGACAGCACTGAGAGGAAAAGATGAAACGTTCATGGAAGCTTAGAGGCACAAGTTTCCAGATAGTGAGAAGGGAGGCTGGATCCAGCCGTCATGCTGATTTTCTCTTCCTCCTGCCATATACCAGCATGTTGTTTTTCTTCAATATGTTTTAATAAAAGTGGAATTACTGCGAGCCCTCCTCTCTGCTCTGCCCCTGGGTGGTGTGGTGTGGAATGTCTGCTGCTATCAGCCACTCCTTCCACCCCCTCTGAACCGCAGGCCAGTATTTCTGCAAAGGACTACTCGCCTCATACACTTGACCCAAGTGACCCATACCTAAAGAGCAAAACAATAGCAACAAAAGGAAACAGTAAGCAGGACTTAAAACTCCTATGGCCCATGGTCCATCTATGAAAGCGAAGCAATGACATTTGAATTTATTCATAAATATTTCAAGATCTCTCTCAATCAGAAAGCCTATGAAGGCTCTTAGGATCTATTAGGGCAGTTTCTGTTTCTGTGCATCAATGGTGTGTTTGGAATAAACTACAAACGGAGTGGACAGCCATCATCTGAGAGTTTCCCTCTCAAAGCAGGATAGTTAGCCTTCAGGCACACAGCACTTAAGCCATATCGACCCCCAACACTTCACTCCAGTCCCACCCTGTCTTATTTCAGTGCTGCCTTCCTTATCATTCAAGTGTGCCTCTAGGCCGGCCACAGAGTGAGGAAGGAATGTGCATGTGCCTTTCAATCTACGTCCAATAAACCTGCCATTTCACAAATTTACCCCTTTTTCTTGATTCGATTCTTGCTTTCACTCCCTGAGATGACCACAGAGCATCATCTGCCATTTGTAATGAAGTCCAACAGCTGCTCTGTGGTGTCTGTGTACAATAACATCTTTGATGGGATCTCGTCGTGCTACACAGCAGATCCAGTGTAAATGAAGATGAGGATAGTGGGGGTAATAACCACACATGTAATCTCACACTGCTTCAGCGGGCTTGCACAAAAGGGTCCGGGGGGCTTCCATGATGAACTTTGCTATCACAGACTGCTTGGCCGATAAAACAAGTAGGCCTGTTGATTTTGGCATGGAGTCAGTCTCACACTGGGCAGCATTACCAAGGGTCTTGTCAGACGTTAACAAATAGCTGCTGTCTATCTGCAAAGCCACAATATTGTAGAAACATACAATATAAGCCAGACAAGTCAGATTTGGAATAACACAGCAAAAAATTATATACAGTTTATATTTTCACTGCTTCTTACCTTGGAAATATTAACATCTCTGATGTAGGTTGCATGGTTCGTTTCAGATTATGTGCATTTTTGTGTGTAGATGGTAGTTGGGGGTAGGCAGGTACAGGCTAATTATCCCATTCTTGGTTGCTTTGGTAGTAATTATACCTTAGTGGTTAAACGAGCATTGTTACTCACTGGCTGTTGTTGTGATTACACACTAGCCAGGTTTAGTGTTTTCTCCCTGTTCTTTTCTTAAGGAAGATCCTGGCTCAGGAAGGCTCTGCTGGAACATGAAGAGGCACAGGTGGGGCTGTGGGTGCAGCCTCTCTCACCTCAGTGTGTAAGTGTGGGAACCTCTCCGCCGCCAGTAGTGCATGAGTAACAAGGATCCTGAGGGAGTGTGGCGTAATCTCCTCTAACGCGCTCTTTCTCTCCTTCACTGGAACACACACGTTCACTCAGCAGACCGAGTACACTCATGCGTTTACCTCAATCAACACACATTTGCAAACAGCAATCTTCAAATGAGAGCTCATTCTCAAATCACATGTACACAGACATATTTGTATTGTAAATACAGTCTCAAGCAGGTAAACATTGCCTTGAATTAATTCCATTGTTGGAAAAATCGATTGAACTTTGCAGAAGCAGCTTAATGACAAATCACCTCCTAACAATTAAGCGGCTGGACAAACATATGACATCAATCTGGTGCTTGGTTTGGTTTTAGTGATGGCATCATTATCAATTATCATTACCAACTCAAGAATGAACCTGCTGGTGCCAGTCAGAGTTAGAATCCATTCTAGCAAGTAAGCAGTTGATAATATGACACAAGTGTTTGGTAATATCATGGCAACATACACACCTACCCATTGTTACCTAGGACAAGCTGCAACCCTGCAAAAAAGAAAGAAGTATAGAAAATGGATTGATAGATTAAAACACTTGGTGAATGTCTTACATAGATGAACAATTAATATTTAGCTGACAACGTGAACAATGGCATAATCATTCTTGTCATGATTCTTTCAGTTAGTCCTTCCTGACATCGCAAGGACTTCTGAATTTCCACATGGGACTAAGGAACATTCGGACGTATATAAATCAGAAGATCATTAAGCTTTGATGCCATTCTATAAGATTACTCTATCATCTTCAGCTCTGGGAAGAGTGCTGAAATATGGCATCAAAATAACTGAAAACCAGCCACCCACTTGGAACAACATTGCACAAGTGGTAGTTAAGGGCCTTGACAAAAATGGACTGATGCTTCCCTAAATGAATAACATTTGCAAAACCATGTGCCACAGAAAATTACATGCACAATTTTACCAGGGTATACTGTGCTTAACTGCAAAGAATTGATTATGACGTATAATGTGGCCATCTATGTGAAGGAATGTAAAGGAATGACAATAAATTGCTGTTCTAATACAGATTTTATAGAGCTGCGTTGGTGGGGTGGTTGGGGGCAGTGGGCTGGCAGCTGTTGCTGCTGTGCGGGGGCCCTCAGGTCTCGGCCTACCCCTAATGGCCAGACCAGCTGTCGGAGTTCTGTCTGTAGGGGCGCGGGGCTTCAGGAGGCGGGGAGGGCATGAGAACTTCCACCCCCCTGTCCTGGGGGCGGGTCCCTGCCTTGTCTGCCCTCCTCTGAAAGGGGGTGATTGATGGCGCAGGGTTGACACCATGCTTCCCCAACAATTGACTCAGGAGGGATAGAGGATGAACAGAGAGCAGGGGACCCCTCCACGTCTTTCTCCTCTGGTTTTCAGAGGCAAATGTGGGATCAGTCGCTGTTATAATTCAGTCATTTTTCTCAATATGTCTTTTATTTGACATTTTTAGTGCAGCATATGCCACTCGAAACACTTTTCAAGGCTGTCAGTGCCATAATTCTGCAGACAAACTGGAGTTACTTTCTGCTTTATTTGTCAGATTACATGGATTTGAACATGATTTTGTAAAATGGCTCAAATGACCCTCTGCCTTTCGTTAAGATAAGCCCTCTTGTTGCAGCAGGCCTTCAGTGCCCTCTTCGTTACACAAGTTCAATTAATCCTGACAACAGAGGGGAGATCCACGGTGACTCCAGGGTGGACAGCATCCTGATCCCAAGCGTGTGCATCAGGTCACCAGTGGGTATCAGCCCAGAGTTTCGGCACCGGGGCCTGCTAACACAGACCTGACCTTTTGCACTAAACCCCAGGATCCTCCCTGGATCCCTTTCAGCAAGTCGCCAACACCTCCGTTCTCCTATAAGATTTACAGCCACATGGAGGGAGAGAGGAGCTGAAAGAGGGGAGTAAAGAGAAGGGGGAAGAGGGGGCACTGTCCGGCAGCTGTTCACAGTGGTCTTAAGTAGCTATTTCACACGGAAACAGAGTCATAGCTCTCTGAATTCCTCCAGCTGGCCAGTCTCCAGCTCTGTCTGAAATGCATTCCTCCACAGAGATATCTATTGCACTGTCTCACTGCTGTGTGGATGCAAATGCCACCAGACCTTCCAATGAGTCTCAGTTCACTGTCTCTGTAGATTTATATCTCTAAAGGAAGAGACAAAAAAAAACTCTCCCACCTTGATTACAGAGGATGCAGATCTTGAAGAAAAGGATGTTATTCCCGACAAATCCCATAAGATCTCTGTGTCTTGTCCCGCTGCCTACTAGGACAACAATTTAGCAAGAAATACTGGGTTCAGAGAACAAAAGACTACCCAGTAAAAATTCTATTTCCTTCCTTCTGTCTGCCCCAGTTCTCTGCAGAAACAAGACGTGTGTACACATACAGGATTTAATAGCCGTTTAGAGAGCTTGTGTGAAAGTCAAACACTTTTTCCCACAATCCAAAGAAAGATCCATCATTCAGATATGTTTACTTTAGGCAAAAAGCTCCAGTCTCTAAGTCACTCAGTGTGTGTATGTGAGAGAGTGGGTGGAAGGAAAAAGAAGAAAAGAATCCCGGTGAATGAGAATACAGAAAGCATGAATACAAACAGGACCAGAAACCTGTTTTTGTTTTTGTGCCTGATGACAAATTAGTCAGTGATGGACTGCAGAAGCATAGTGTAAGCAAGCATGACGTCTTGTATATGAAGTAGACTGAACAACAAAACTACACAGATGTAAAAATATTTACAATAATTACATAAAGAATCAGATATACTGTTGAATAGTGTCTTAACAATCGTACAATACAAAAAAAAGAGATGAATAATCCATAAATATGTTATTCAGCTTTCACAGCAACCTCAAAGGACATGAATCCAAATACTTCACATTCTTTCTACATTCAGTTAATGTTCAAAATGTAGAAGATATTAGCCCATATGAGCACAGAGAAGTTATATCTTAAGTGTGGGATCCTTGGAAAAGCAGAGGTGATTCTTCCCTAACTCAAAATACCAACTTCCCCCCATCCAGAGCAAGAACAAAGAGCAGTTATCTTATCTCTATGGGATACAGTTGTGTGTGTGTTCATGATGGGGGCTGCTTGTGCCTTTGTCACACACAGAAACCACAAGTGTGCCGACTATCTCCTCAAGCCCTCAGAAGCCCGCTGAACTTGAAGTGCTCCAAACCCCGGGTGAAAAAGAGATCACGCAGTTATGAAGCAGTGATAAAAAATCCAAAATCCAGATAAACAACCTGAATCCTGCACTACAATTGGCCCCGACGTCTGTCCGTAGGGGGTCTCAGCTGCTGATTGGCCGTGACCGGTTTTGTAGAGGGGCTTCTAATCCTCTCCACACTCTCTGTGGGTGCTCTTCGGGCTTTTCCCACATAAATCAGTCTGGCCTGGGTGGTAAAGTCATCACGTCCACTGTGTCCACACACACACTGCCTGTTAGCACCCCTATCACATGGAGTGTGCTAGCTCTGAAAAGGCCACCAAGCATGAAAGGAGCGTGCTGGCTGACCACACTACACTGTCACAAGTAAGGACAAACCCATATAATGTTTTGTGCCTTTATTGAAAGCGACCACTAAATATTCACAGTGCTGAAAATGAGTGAACCCTCAATGGTTAAACCTCTTTTGGGAGCAATAAGCACTTCTGCAGTGTTCAGGGTGAATTCTGGACTATTCCTCTCAATAGAAGTGCTTCAGCTCAGATATATTCTGAAGATTTCTGTGTGAGCAGCTATTTTTAAGCCAATCCACAGAATCTCTATTAAGTTAATGTCTGGGCTTTGACTGTGCCACTTCAAAAGATGGATTTTCTTAGTTTGAAGTCATTCTGACATTATCCTGTAAGATAAATTGATAAACTTGGACATTATTTTCCATTCAGTGATGGCAAACTGCCCAGCAAAGCAGCCCCAAATCTTCTCCCACTACAGTACGTCACCATGCAATGCCTTTTTTTTTATTTTTTTTTTTACACCATATATATGTTCTTCTCAAACAATGCAACCTTTGTTTCATCAGTCCACAAAGCATTTCCCAGTAGCATCATGGAGTCATGGTGTTCTTTAGCAAACTTCAGGTGCACAGTGATGTTTTTATTGGAGAGCAGCAGCTTGCTCCGTGGTGTACCATGGAGACAATGCTCCATGCTCAGATATCTTACACTCATGAACAGAAATGTGAAGGTAGTGCTACCACAATGATAAATCATTCCCTCAAAAAGCAGATGCATGGAGTGCTGCATGGGTGTTTGAAAAAATCTTCTGGTACTTTTGTCCCTCTGGTGTTCTTCAGTTTGGGGATCCAACTAAGAAGCTCCTGAAAAAATCTGAGGCACTCAGAGGGATGAAGGCCTAGATGGCTGAAACATGTTAGCATGTTTTTATGTACTTTAGCCCATGATTAATTAAAGGCTTTTTATACTTAACCCTCCGAGTGCTGAATTTTTTCAGGATAAATCATTCCCATTTGTTGATAATTTGTCTCTTTAAGATGACTTTGTTCATCCTTTCACCTTCATGCAATCCAACAAATCTTGATTGTAACTCTTCTGAGAAGTTCTTTTTTTTTTTTTTGCTGAAGTATGGTTCACATCAGCAGATCTTTCACGGGACCATCAAACTCAAAAACGTCTCTATATGTTTTGTAGCTACAACCTTGCTTCATTCTTTGGATTCCTGACTCCAGCAAACTTTTGTTGGTGTCATTAGCCTTGGCGTTGACATACGTTTTTCCAACCTACACTTTGAATGTCTGAGTAATGTAATCAGTACAGATAAGAACAATACAGCAGTGTGTTATGAGCTAAAATACATTGCATTTATTCATAATTATAACTTTGAAACATATCCATACTTACTTTTTCTTGCCTATGTAAGCTTTTATTGGCACCTTACACTGTCACATTGTTATGAAAAGATGAGCTTTACCTCTCTTAAGAAAACTCTCTGAAGCTTTAGATCAAATGTTTTCATGTTGGTTTACCTGCCTTGTGAGGACACACTCCCCTGCTGTGTGCAAGGACCGACCAGGTTAAGAAGAGCAGCGACAGCAATGACTACACCATTTTGCTTTTCACCCATGGGTGGTCTTAACTTGACAGGCTTTCACTCTTGACACTGCAAACGCACAGTATCATTCACATGCGTTTCTGAAGAAAAGCTTCTCTGTTGGCAATGCACGTCACAATAGTGCATGGTATCCCGAGGTATTAAACGCTCAAAGGGAGGAATTACAAACCTCTTTGTACAGCTGGGTATACAAAAAGCAGAAAGGTGCCGCTAGAGGTTGGTTCTACAATAAACGTGCATGCTAATATGTCCTAATGCAATATAGAACAGCTCTTTCTTCACATTTACCTATATGAGCACTGTTCAAAGAGGGTCGTTGCTCTCTCTCTCCAGCAGAGAACAGAGTTATAAATCCTGACCTGTCGCACCTTTGTTTGTGTGATTGGAGATCCCCCCTGAGTCCTGCGCGAGAACTTTGTCACCAGGGCTTCCACTCTCACAGTTTCTCTCCAGTACAAACAAAACACTGACTTATTTGTTCTGTTTGTGTGACGGTGATTGTGTGTGTGTGTGTGTGTGTTGTAGAGAGAGAGAAAGTAGAAAGAAGACATAATGAGACAAGAATATAACAAGATTTAGAATTCAGTAAAATTTCAATTTGCAGACTATAGCACACGATTTGGTTCACGGGTTTCTGAAACAATAAAGGAGAGGTCATATTTCCAGAGGGAAGGACCGAAGCATCCACTTCCACTAATGAGAACAGAGAGAGAGAAGACAAAGTGAAACGTTCTCATTGGCTCTCTGTGTTCTGCAGTCAAGTCCTGTGTGTTGTAATCTTCTCAAACAAACCATTTTGGCTTGTGATGGGGGGAAATTTGGAAATCTTGAGGACCTTTCGACAGCGCTCTTTTAAAGCTGGCTGCAGGATGTTTAATTACTCAGGAGGGTTGAGAATCCAGTAACAGGAAAATGGAGCATGAAATATATGAAATGGCTAAAATATTCAAAAGAGAAGAACAATATTTCTGCATGTTTCTTTATACTGCTATTATTTTTTATAAATACTTCTTGTATCAAACGTTTCTTAAAAAACAGAAACACACACATATCTGCAGTCTTGGTGTTGACACAGGATTTATCACATTCTTCTATCGGTGCTTTTAGTACAGTAAATCGATGACGGCATCTACTTGGCAGATTTTGCAATGAAAGCATTGTTAGACATGAAGAGGCCGGCAGCTATTTTCCAGGGGGGGACGATCAAGGCCTTCAGTTTTGTCAGTGGAATGCAAGCACATGCTGGATCGGTAGACTGAGTGCGCTGATAGCAACATACTGTAAATACAAGTGTCTGACCCTGAGCACAATGAGAAACCTCTCCCTGGGATCACCTCCAACTGGAAGCCAGTCAAAATACTGCCACAACACCTGCCAGGGCGAGCTGGGAGGGCGTCTGCTACAACCACAGCCGTGAAAAAAACATATTTCACAGGCAGATGAAAACACAAAAACACAGCTTATGACACTTACTTGTAATAAACATTTGCATTACCTCTGTGCTGCTATCTAGTTTGCACTTGCTGACACTATAAGGTGATCATCTGCGTTAAGACTGCAAGATAGGGTGAGACTGTCAGTCAGCAATATCCTAACGAAGAATACGGCACTAAGTAATCATGCCATTGTGCTAAAAAAAAAAGCTGAATCCAGCTATTGAAAAGTTTGCACTGCCCAACTTTCATCACACGGTGGGTGCCAAATGAAGCAGGTGTCTGTGAGGCCTAACAAGCTCTTTTCACTGACCCCTATAGATGACGTCACACGCACTAACGAACCTCACTCCAAACCAGCCTGCTACATTCATGGCCCTACCCATGCCTGTAATTTATTCAAGGCCAGCACCAGGAATAGTGTGGTGGTGGTGGTGGTGGAGGAGGTGGG
>OMNN01028290.1:24004-38876 GCA_900302755.1 Chromis chromis | reverse complement strand
GGAAACATGGCGCCCAAGCGGCACAAACGCTCGAAAGTTTGGTTACATTTCACGAGAAAGGATGACAACAGGGCAACTTGCAATACTTGCAAAGTGGATCTTTCATCAAAGGGAGGAAATAATACAGATATGCACAAACATTTGCACACACAGCGATAACTTTGAATGAATGTCGCGTTTTCGATCCGTTCCGGAATGAATGTCAACCCAGCAGCAACGTTAGCACGTCCTTTGTTCTCCTTTTTTCCAAATGAGAACCGATAAGAGAACCGATAAAGAACCGAATTGTTAAGCAGAATCGAAAATGGAATCGGAATCGTAAAAATCTTATCAATTCCCATCCCTAGCCAAGCAGGTGCATTTATTTTGATACCTTGGGAAAACTCAAACAACAAAAGGACATTGCAGGTAGCCATAAACCCTGCTAACCTTCTCACTCATGGTGCTGGCAACAACATTAAGAACCCCAAACTCCCATAATGCATTGCAACACAGGCTTGTCACATGATGACCGGAAATGGTGGCTTAAATCCCCTGCAGTTGTTCAGGAGACCCCGTACTTTCAGGGAAGCATGTGCAGTTTTGTGCACATACTTGACCCAGGCCTCAGTAAGTGTTGGCTCTGGTCCAACAAGGCATTTTGAGTTTTGCCACCACATAATATGTAATAAGGCCAACCTTTCACAACAAACTTGATAATGTTAGCTGAAATAATTAACACTCCATTGTTTGCACTACAATTTAATATTTTTTGTTCAACTTACTTCAAATTATTCTAAGGTGAGCAATTCTAAGTTTTCGTTTTTACAGTGTAGCTAATTATCAACAATCTCTTTCCAAAATCACTGACCCACCTTTAAAAAGAACATTGTAACTTTGGTCATGAGCAACTGCTTTGTTAAGGTTAAGTAACAGTAGGTGGTCCCTGAAAAGAACTATTTACAGTGAGAAGAACTAAAAATACTGCCGGTGGGTGAAGAACCAACAACAGTCTCTCTTGTGATGCATCCATCCACCCCGGGCCTTCTGCTTCTGGTCTTGCTTTAAACAAACCAGATTCATCAATGAATTCAGAATGAAACAAATAAACATGTTTTATTTCAGCATTTCATTAACTGACTGATACTGAGTTGTGTAAGAAGTAATGCGTTGAGTCTCTGCGGAAAGAATAGAAATCAAATTACATGATATTGCCTGAGAATCTTCACAGAGCCCTGACTGAATGAGCATGTCCTCCATTTCATTCCCTTTTAGCCTGAGAAATTAGCAGATGTGTTCAGCATTGTTCTGCAAAGTGCTTTCACATCCCTGTCTTTC
Source organism: Chromis chromis (assembly GCA_900302755.1). Taxonomy (NCBI): domain Eukaryota; kingdom Metazoa; phylum Chordata; class Actinopteri; family Pomacentridae; genus Chromis; species Chromis chromis. Next base: position 37,559 of record OMNN01028290.1, on the reverse strand, counting down.
AGCTTTGGATGGGAAGCTGAGCGCTGAAAGACCACTTTACAGTGAGAATCGTGTGAGTGCTAGAAAAGGAATTAAAAAGGGTGGGTTTAATGGCCTCAAGAAAATTGCAGGCCACATGAGACCTTCCTTTGGTTCTGCTTCCCTGGAGCTTTGACTGACAGCTCCGGTGCTGCAATTGTATCGTCCCTCTGCCAGTGGAGGCTGCTTTGGCTGTAGTTGTATGAAGACAGCTACTGAGAGAAGGACTATCTGTGACAAAACCAGGCCTTTGTGCTGCAGTTCCTGGCACTTCCCAGGACAGATGTACTATTCACATCCCAAAATCAGTAACCATGCTGCAAATTGTTACCATTGTGAGGAGTCACAGTCACCAGGGATGTAGTGGAGGGTGAAGCTGCAAAGAAGCCAGTTCTGCCACTTTGTACATGCAGGAATAAAATGTAAAACATTTGTGGTCTGACACACAGGAGTGCAAATATAAAATGCTCACTTAAGTCACACCCTGAACCCTACGCAGTAATGTGCTGTGAGTCACACAAATGCAATGACAAAAAAATCTATCCACTATAGCAGTATTAACCACAACAGAATTAAAATGACATTTTAAGTGTGTTGTGAACACATTCCTGAATTTCCCTTCGGGGATTAATAAAGTTTATTCTATTCAATTCTATTTTACAGCGTGATTAGCAATAGGTGTAAAGGAAGTAGAATAAATCACACAGCCATGGGGGTTTAGGAGGGGAGGTCGACTCAGGACTGTAGGCAGTGAGGGTAGAGGCAAGTAAACCTCACTAAGACAGGGTGTCACTGCACAAGTAATAGCTTCAACATACAGCATACTTTCTGTAAAAACTGCAACTTGTTTGTTTTAAAAATCTGTTTAAATTGCTGGCATTTAGTTTGACTGGATTAAAATCCCAATAGGGCATTTGACAAAAATCTCTTGGTCAACTTAGTAGTGGTTCTAGTACATCTGATCATGCCACATGTGCTTCATCCCGAACAAGATAACAAACCAGACAAGACGGATGAAAGGCCTATAAGGGCTCTGAAAAAAAATGGAGATTTGAACTACAGTTCCATGATAACAGACTCCAAACAGTAAACTCCATCTGCTGGGGAATGTGGTGTGATACGATCGAAAGCACCAGAATAGCTACATATTGGACCCAGTGCTGAGGTTGCATTCTCAACTGCTGTTTCTGAGGACAAGTATGGACTCTGAACTTAAGCAGACATGTTTTTGGTAATTACCAGCAAATCTGGGTTACATCAAAAACCCTGTACTTTAAAACCCTAGTGTGAAATCAATAATCGAAATTTCAAAATGAAATAAAAGAAGAAAAAAGTACAAAGAAATGCAGAAAAACAATACAATGGATGAAATGTGTGACCAAGCAAGCATTAAAAATGTAAATAAAACTAATCTGTTTTGCAGCGTGTGTGTGTCTGCGCGTGTGCCAGAGCAGAGTGTGAAACCAAGCGACTCAGATGGGTAGCATCTGCATAGCTGTCCTGCCTCTATTTATGCTGTTATGAGAGTAGATGTGAGAATAAACCACATTAGACTTCCTCCAAGCAGGAAATATCCTGGGTGTCAGGCTGCATTCTGTCAGTGTTTAAACTGATTGCTTCCTACATTTCATTATGCTAAATGCAGCTTTTTACACATGCAATGAAGAGTGTTTTATAGGGAGGACAGCCAGGAGACACATCCTGGGAGCGTCTGAGCATGCCAGCCACGAACAGAGAGCATCCTTGGCCAGCTGCTTATTGTGAACAGGTTTTTAAAAGCTTGTGACAGGGTGAACTGCAACAGCAGACAACCACATCATCCTCAATCCTCCTCCTGCAATTCCAGTGGTTCACAAGGCTGAAGACAAAGCCTCTGGGATCAGGGAAGACGAATGTATCTGCATTCTAAACCTGCTGTAGGAAATCCCCCCTTGGCTAGCTTAAGCTGCACAATAAAACAACACAAAGAGGAAGGCCGTAAATTAGTTCAATCAGCTTAGAGTGCATCTATTGATGCTGTCATAATGACAATATTAAGTACTGAAATGTAGGCCAGCACATGAATTCAATTGGACAGTCTGTAAAAACAGCAAAGTTAAATCTGGCAGTCAGTTTCTCCCCCAAAGGGTGAATTAAAGAACTGATCTAAAACATATAAGAAGATCTCTGCTTGATCAAATGTCAAAGCCAAGAGAGGGGATTAATGAAAGAGAGACAGGTGTCCTGAGGGTACGTCACATGACCCAATTGCTTTTGGCAATGCAGAAACCCCTCAATTGGAACAGGAAAGAGGAGATGCCAAATAGAGGACTGGACTAATGTCAGGGTAGGCCACAGATGCTTCCATGCAGCAGATGTCTGACATTGTGTGGCTGTCTCTACATTTAGGTCTAAGGAGGGCACAAGACTCTCCTGCTAGCATCTGCTCCTCATCACCTCCTACAGTCGATCAAGAGATCACAATTAAGGGCTATTTTTCTCCTGCTGCTGACATTTCACATCCTAACCTTAGGAAGTTTATAAACTGAAAGAAATCTATGCTATGCTAAATGAGTTTTCTCTTTCCCCCTGATTTTGTTGTAAAACAGTCCCACTGAACCATTTTTGTTATGTGAAAACCTGCCAAAGCTTTGCATCTTTAGCTGTTGATTGTATTTCTTTAAAGTGATCACAGTTGTGTTGGGCTGTGTTAAGCCCGAGTTGCAGGAGACGGTGCCCCTTCAAAAATTGATGGGGGGATTGTTTTTGTGGAACACTTGCATGCAGAGATTGAGACTGTCAATAAAATGGCTAATTCAGCAAAAGAACCAAGCAGGCTTGCTCTATTGTACAATCAAAATCCTCAGTAAAAACCTGCCATTTCAGCATGTAGGCTGCTGCTCTGAGGTTGCTGTTGTTGTTTCCAACAGCAAAGGGGATTTTAAAAAGTGGTAGTGGAAAGGGAGGGGAATGACACATGAAGACTTGCATAGAAGACTTGTTCCTGACTAAGCATTGAGGACTTAGGCCATCCAGTGAGTCAGACTAGCAGTAAAGAATGGTCTGGCTGCACCTCGATATCATTTTGCTGTTGTAGAAAAAGTGCTCTGACTTGTTTGTATTACTCTAAACAAATCACAGTTGTCTTGGACAGTGTTGTCCAGGATGCAGCAACCTGTCCCCAGTGGCAGGTTCTTTTTGATCTTTACAATCGTTAATTAAAAGAACCAACCATGCCTGTTGTATTGTTTTGTGGACATCTTTGACAAAACTTGCCATTTTCCATGTGTAGGTTGCTGCAGTATAAGTTGCTAATCTAAGATGGCAAACATACTCTCAGTGTCTCAGTTTTTTTTTTTTTTTATCACATTTATGTTTGTTTGGGAGTTTGTTAATTTTTCCATTAATTTTGTGTTTGATCAGTTTTCCTATAAAAGGATGTATGTCATCATGATTGATAGCTATGTTTGACAGTAGCTGCAGACATACCTGCAGACCTGTGTTCAAAGTAGCCTATAGAGGGGCGCCCCGAACGGTTATGTCGCGTGACCCAAGTGCTAAGGCATAGCGGCTGTCCTGGGTTCGATTCCGACCATGGGCGTTTACCGCATGTCCTTCCCCACTCTCTCCTGTTTCCGTCTCTATCCACTGTCCTGTCTAATAAAGACATAGAAGGCCAAAAATAAATCTTTAATAAAAGTAGCCTATAGAATGTCAAAAAACAGTACCTTTGATTAAACATGCAATTTATCATCTGTTTCCAACCACTAAATAAGTTGTCCTGCAGTGGAGGAATCTAGGATCTGCTAATGCTAATGCTAATGCTAATGCTAATAGCTCAATCAGAGAGAAGAACCAATTTAAGTGAAAAAAGTAGTTGATAGCAGTTACTGATCACTTTTAACCAAGTAAATGATGAGGTATTTGGGCTCTGACTGCAAGTATCATCACCAGTGCGAGACGGTTGTGCCCATTTCCACAGTACTTTAGTTTCACGTTTGTTCAGTGAGAGCAAATGGAAAGTGAAAGGAAGTGTCTGAAGTGAATCATTGCTCAGGTGTAAGTAAAGACTCTGTTTACTCTGTGTTTGTTGTTTAATGTTTCAAAAATCAATGCAAATGTCTTGTGGTTAAGAGAAAACTTAATTAATGACAGATCCACCATACTAATAGAATTATTATCTTAATACAATCACATGATCAACATTAATAAGGAGCATGTCTTTTCTGAGGCATGTCAAAAGTATTCATGGAAATCTGTAAATTAGGTAAGATTTGGTGGGTCAGGGGACAAGGAACATTTTTTAGAAAATTGCTGGAGACATTTGAGACCCCAGACATGAACTATAATATAAAAAAGTAGAGCAAAGCAGTAAGTATCAGAGGAGGATAAAGAGTTTAAATGGGATTAATATAAGGTCCTTCTAATATAGCATATAGGGTGGAATTAAGTTGGCTTTAAAACAATGTTGTGTAGAGACAGCATAGTTGCATTCAGTACTTTTTGTTTCTGTAAATGCTATTTAGTGTCATTATACAAGGTTTCTTTTTGAGTTAATTCTCAGCATGGACAGAGAAGCCCCCGGTAAAACCCCATGCTGGAGTGAGAAGAAAAGCTGCTGTAGGCTGGTGTGTAGCTCGGCTCTCCAGAGGAATGGAAGGGCTGCCAGTTCTTCCACAACTTCCCACCAACAGGAAAGCGTTGGTGCATAGAGCTGATAACAACGTAAAGCCTTTGATAAACAAGCTGCTCTTCCCCCCTGCTGGGACAAACTGTTTTTCTGGGAGCCCAGGCTGGAGTGTTTTCCATGGTAATTCCACCACTACAAGCACCACTACCAGTCCTCAGTACTTTCCAAAAGACGTGCCAAATGTTGAATTATAATCCCTCTTTATGAAGACATAACACTGAACTGCTTCATAGCATCCAACAATACAGATACACTACTTGACAAGTTTTATCCCATGTTGCCTTATTTTGACTCACAATGGTCAGACCTTATTAAAAAAATGCTTCAGTGTACACAGTTTACTCCTGGCACCGAGAAGACCAGTGTTAACATGATGTTATTGCACATGAAGAGCTGTAGGAGAACACTGTTATATTTTGTTGTTGAACTGGAAGAGTTATGAAGGGAAAACACAGAGAGAAAGACAAAGAGCTGTTGGGAGAAAAGCAGTGTTACATGAATGTTGCTGCACTTGAAGGCTGCAAAGAGAAAACTGTTCAGAGATATTGTTGCACTGGAAGAACTATAAAAAAGAAAAAACTGTGTTACATGAGGAAAATTGTTGCTCCTGAAGGGCTGTGAAGAGAAAAACAGTGTTGAAATATGTCACTGCATTTGAACAAGTTCTGAAGAGAGTGCTATCACATGAGTAGAAATGTCGTGTCAAGGACAAGTTAAACAGCCTGACTGCAGAAGGAACAATGGACCTGTGGTCATGTTCCTTATTGCATTGCGGACGTAGCAGCCTCTTGCTAAAGGAGCTGCTTAAGGTCCTCACAGTCTCGTGAGGGGGATGAGAGGTGTTGTCCATGCATCCTCCTCTCACCCACCTCCTTGATGGAGTCCAGAGGACAGTCCAGGACAGAGCTGGTCCTCCTGACCAGTTTGTTTAGTTTCCTTCTATCCCTGTCCGTGCTTCCCCAGCAGACCACAGCATAGAAGACTGCAGAAGCAACCACAGAGTCATCAAATGTCTTTAACAGTGTCCTGCACACTCCAAAGGACCTCAGTCTCCTCAGCAGGTGGAGACACCTTTGGCCCTTTTTATAGAAGACATCTGTGTTATGTGACCAGTGAAGTCTGTTGTTGAGGTGAACACCCAGGTACTTGTACTCTTCCACCATCTCAATGTCTGGTCCCTAGATGGTGGAATCTGGGGTCATTTCCAGCAGAAGTCTATCACCATCTCCTTTGTCTTGCTGCTGTTTGGAGGTGGGGATGGTTCAGCTCACACCAGTCCACAGTGTTCTGGATGACCTCCCTGTACTCCTGTTCGTTCACCTCTTATTCATTTCAAACAATGGCCGTATCATTGCAGAACTTCCTGAGATGACAGCCGGCAGTGTTGTGTGTGAAGTCTGATGTCTACAGAGAAAGGGAGCGAGCAACATCCCCTGTGCTGCAGACCACCTCATCAGACACACAGCCATGGAGCCTCACATACTGTGGTCTGTTGGTGAGGTAGTCTATGGTCTATGCAGCCAGGTGTATGTCCACTTCTGCTCCCCCCAGCTTCCCCATGAGCAGTTACAGTTTTATTGTGTTAAATACAAACTTCTAAGTTCCAGGTTGCAAATCATATGAGTGTAGAGAATCTGACAAATCATTATCCATTCATATAAACTGATCAGCAACTGAAAAGATGATCCAAAGGAACATCAGGCCATATTTCAACATAGGGTTTCAATCCTATAAACTTTACTTTAAATTTTTTTTACGTATTTTGTGCATTCCTAATTAAACATATGTTACAATAGTTTACAAGCTAATGTAGCCAAGTCATACCTGACATTTCAAAAGCAAAGTGCTATTTCCAGCCTCTAGGATATGAGAGTAATAGAGCTTTGTATTGAGCAAATTCATTTTTTTTACTATAGAAAATCTCAGTGTCAAACCTGATTGAAACTCTGTAGTCTTGTTTTAGGTTTCAGTCTATACACTTGAGCCAAATGTAGGTACAATAAGACGAAGCAGGTAAAAGTTAGTGCCCTTTGAATTCATTTAACTACACCCACAAAATTGTGTGTAATTTCTGTAAATTTACACATGAAATTTCAAATCAAACATATGGTTACTATTGGGCATGGTCAGTTTTGTTGTGTACCTGGTGAGGACTGAATGAAATATGTAGAATAGGGAGTCAAAAGTATGTACAGCAAAATATCCAAAATGGCGGAAAAAAGTAAGAGTTATCAGAAATGTACTTACAAGCTAAAATTGCCTGAACAAGCTCGACATGCTAAAAGTCGAACTGTATTTCTACCTTTTGTATCTGAGAGTAGTAGCTATTACTAGCGACCCCTAGTTGAAAAGTTGCATCAACCCCAGTAGTCATATTTGAGATATCATTTTGTACAATTGAGCCAAATCTGGGAAAGTATGAATGAGCTACAGCAGTTCAAAATGATTTAATAAATTTGTTAGTAATTTGTTGGTTTGCTAGCCAATCATGGAAAAAAAAACAACACTTGATATCTCAAATCAAACATGGCAGCACATTTTCAGGGTCATGCATGTACCATGTTTGGTGAAAATTAAATACAATATGTAGAACAGAATATCAAAAGTATCGGCCAAAGTAATCAAAAAGGTAATATGTTTATGGGCAGTGACTATAATAATCTCTTCAGCAGCATCCACTTTAGTATTTTTTTCATGATTGTGCAATAAAAGACCACTAAAGAAAAACACAAGGTAAGGTGAAACCACGTTGTCCTGTTTTACATGTCTAAAGTGAAACTGCATCCTTCTGCTGGGATATTTTTTACATGATTGTACCATCTAAGAGTAAAAACAGAATAATAGGTTTATTTTAATCAGCCTGATATGAATGTTCTCTGATTTTTATTGGTGAAGTCAATGATATCACAAGAATCTGAAAATTTGCAACATATCAGCAAATACTAAACAGGTCATGCTAGCTTTCTGGATAAGCTGTAACTATCACTCCAAATTCAAACTGCTCTGCAACATCTCACTGTCAAATGATATTAATCACGCTCACCTTGCCTCATCCTCAGTAACAGACCAGGGAGCTGCTGCTGCTCTACTCTGGTGGCTGTTTCTGAAACTGAGGCCATGTGTTTCATGATGTTGAGCTTTGTTCGATAATGCTGTGTCATATGACAATGTAGCAACGATGCTAATTCATTCATAATATAGAATGCAAATGTGCTCTGAGATTCCAGCTGACTGCCTTCAGTCTAAACAGCTGTTGATACTATCTTAAACCATTTGTAACTGTGAATTGAGCTCATTCTTAAAAGAAACTGCAACTGTTTTCCTTTAGTTTGCTTTCTTTCTCTTTCCATGTCTCTAACCCTAACCCCATAGTTGATCTATTTTAAACTTCTCTTTCCAGTAATAAAAACCGGTACATCACTTGTGTGATTGCAGCGGTGTCTTGCAATGTAGACTTGTTACCTTGAAATTAGCAGCAGAAGTTTTGACTAAGCCTCAGACATTGCAGTATGATTATCTATCAAATATATTTTTGTCAAACCTTCCCGAAATTGTCACGAGGAGGAGGCTATATGCTACGCTATTCTGCTATACTGCTCTGAGGGAAGCCCTGTCTATGAATACAACAGGCCATACATTCATTCATAAATTAATTTTAATAAGTAATAAAATAACTAGAACTGCAAGCAGTTATGACAGGGGGCCAAGCCTCCCACGCGACTCGGCCCCCAGGTCTCATGGAGCCCACGGAAGTCCGCCCCGAAGGACGACGGGCTCAGGGCGAGCGTCATGACACAGGCTAATGTCTCACCTGCAGTGTTGTAATTGTAATGGGAAGAGCACTGGAACTGCGAAAGGCTGAACTTTCACGTTGCTTGATATTTCTCTGTTTATAGCGCCCCCTATTGGCCAATGTACGCCAAATGTGGCACAGAGCCTCTGGTTGACCTCTGACACAAGTGAATTGAGTTTGATGTTGATAGCTTTTACCGTGACAATAATATGCAATAGTATGTGTTTTTTTAGCTAGCATAATAAATTGTGTATTTATAACTACCAGATTTTTTGGAGCAGCAAAATTCTTTTGATAACTTTTGATCAGGCTAGTCTGGAGATTCTATGTGCAAAGTTTCGTGCAGATGGAGCTTAAACACTAGGATGAGTTTGAAAAAGTAAGTTTTTGATATGTAGTGACGTACAAAGAGAAATATGCAGTGGGAGTGGGCGTGGCCTATGTCAGAAGATGCGACTTAATTTAGGGAACACGTGGATATAAAGTTTATGAAGATGTGATTTAAAATGTGAACGTTACAAGCCAAAATGCGTTTGCATCCGTTATAGCGCCACCTAGTGGAGTAGACACACAATTTTTGGTATGGGTGGTCTGTGTGCTCTTCTATATGTACCCTGTAAATTTCATGGCCATGGCATAATACTTGAGCTGAAATAAATTCTTGTTTTTTTATCTTGTAATAAGCCACGCCCACTTTGACCAGTCGTGATTAACTTCAAGATGTGGCTTCAAGAGTGACCCAGCATCATACCCACCAAATTTCGCAAAAATCGGTCTTGCCGTTTAAGAGATATAAATTTCCCATATTTGCAGCGCTCCCTAGTGGCCAACATTATCCACATTTGGCTCAAACCCCCACAGTCAGATGGCAAGCAAGGATGTTTGATTTGGTGTTGCTAGCATTTATGTTGACCGAGATATGCAACAGTTCGCGTTTTTATAGCTAGCTAGAAAACTTTACTCATTAATAATTTGCGCATATTTTGACCGAACACAATGCTTTTGATAACTTTAGATCAGGTCCATCTGAAGACTGTATGTGCCAAGTTTCACGCTGATTGGACAAAACCCCAAGGAGGAGTTAGAAAAAGTAGGTTTTCCAGTTTTCGCGATTTTGCAGGAAAAAAGTCTAGGCGCAAATGGGCGTGGCCTAGCTCAGGTGATTCAGTGATATTCAGGGAATCTGTGGGTATGAGGTTTTTGAATGTGGGACATACGGTGTGGGAGTTATAGCTCAAAACGCGTTTTTCTTGGTTATAGCGCCACCTGCTGGCAGACATATGTAATTTTTTGCGTCCAAGGTACGTGAAGGGGTCTGAACCCACCCTCCAAATTGCACCACCCTCCCTTGCACGGTTTAGGCTGCAGCAACACTTTTAACGGGAGAAAAATAATAATAAGGACGAATAATAAAAATCTGAGCGATTACAATAGGGTTCCCAGCCCACTGGGCCTGGGGAGGCGGATGCCTTGCATCCGCCTCCCCCGGCCCCACGGGCTTGGCCCCCTAATAATCTAACCTTTATTGATCCCCTTGTGGAAATTCCTTCTCTGCATTTGACCCATCCTATTCAAGTTGACCTTAACTATACATACTAGGAGCAGTGGGCTGCCGGGGTGCAGCGCCCGGGGAGCAGTCAGGGGTTAAGGGCCTTGCTCAAGGGCCCATAGTGGTGGTGACTGGGACAAGCAGCCGCTCTCACTTCCGCACCTCAACCTCTTGCCAGTCCGGGGACTGGAACCGGCGACCCACTGGTTACAAATTCGCTTCACAAACCACTAGGCCACCACTGCCCCTACAGATAGTTGACAGTTGATAGTTTTAGTATAAAATAGGATGTCACTGAGCTGCATTTGGAATATTTTGGTGATACTTGTTTCAGAGTATACGAATGAGAGTAAGGAATCAGAGGGCTGCAACCCAAACTTTATGCTAATTAAAAATCAATCTGTGGATTATTTTCTTGATAAAATGTTTTGCCTGTGAAGTGTTTGAAAATAATTAAAATGCATGCTATAATGTAAAATTTGTGTCCGACTTGAACGCTTTGCTTTTGCATTACAAAAACCCACTTTAACCATCTTTTTTTGTTGACTCCATCCTTCTCATTATCGGTAAATCATGGGACCTGCAGTTTCTTTTTTGGCTGCACAGTCCTGCCTACGGCAGAGTTAAAATGGTCCATAAGATTTGCATTGGATCCTGTGGGGTCCCAGTCACCATGCAGTTCTCTCCATCAGACTAGACATTAGACTAACAAAGCATCAAGTGCTTACATTTGAGACAATGGAAGCCGTGTATATTTACCACTTTGTTTTGAAAGGTTATTGAAACAGTGATATTATTGAATATTCTGCTCATTTTCTTTTGATAAAACCAATCAGATAATCGAAAAAATGTTGCAGATTTAGTAGATAATGCAGGTTTAGTGGTTTGAGAAGCTCTTTATCTACACTTATATGTTTTGGGTGGATTACTACAACTTTTTTATGATAACAAAAAGACTGAGTGGCTATGGCTCATACCACATATTCATACATGCCCTGAGCAGAAGATTCCTGGTTTGAATCCAGTCCAGGGAGCATTTTTTGCATGCTATTCCCCACTGTCTCTGCATTTCCACTGCTTTGCCTCCAGCAAAAATGCTGGAAAATAAATCTTTAAAAACCAAAAACCAAAGGACAGTACTTGTAGTGAAACTTTAATGACCGTTTTAATGTCCCCATGGGGGCAATTTGCTTTACAGACAGTAGTCCAACACAAATACATACAATACATCATACTGTACACAAGCATAGTGCAAAATCCATCTCTCCCATACCGTCATTGTGATTCATGGGGAATGGAAAGAGAGATGTGATGACAAAAACCAATAGCAGATGGGACAAAGGACAATCTGTATCTATTAGAGCTATCCATGGGGAGATGAAACCTGATGTTAGCATCTGGAGCTCAACATTTAAAGCATGTTTAGGGCTCCAAACAAGAGTCTGTGCCTCTGAGATGATCATCACGTCACACCGAGGGTCATTGAGGGTAGCAGCAGTGAATTCTTTCCAGTTTGTTCTTATTTTAATACTTTATATTTTTAAGATTAGGACTGCCAAACCAGCAAATCTGAAAAAGAAAGGACAGACTCCACATTTAAACTTTAGAACAACCCATGGTTTGCCGTTTTGCATTAAAATTCAGCTTCCCTTCTAGGACAGTACCCAAATACTTCCATTGCTGCTACTGGCTCGCCCTTAATCACGTACAGTGCAGGGAAAAGGAGCCTCCTCCGGAAATCAATAAACTTCTGCCGGTTGCTACTAGTCCAGCACCCTATAATGTGATTTCAACATCGATTTCGGTGCTTTATTGAGATTATTTGGATTTAAAATATTTCCTATGAAGGAGAGCTTGTGGTATTTGCACCACAGTGAGAGTTTCCTGATATCTACCTTTTTTTTAGGGGTAAATGTGAGCCTCCTCTGCATGTGTCGCATCCCATTAATGCATGTGTTAGCATTGGTCAACATGAATTGCGAGTTTCTAATCTTAATTGTCACTTTCATGGCCGTAGAGTCTGCCAAACACAGTGCTGAGTCAGTGGGGGCTGTATAAAAACACACACACCAAATCACAGACAGTGTGGTCAGTGAGGCAGGAAGTTCTCCCCACCAGATTAGGAGTCAATCCCTCATAAGCCACAGTTGCATGATGTAATCACCGCAGAGCAAGATCACATGGATGGTATGCGGCGCTCAATGCCGTTTGAATTGAACGGGAAAACCCCTTCTGTCTTTTTAATGTCATGGTCGGGTGCAAGGGTGAACAGCTGCATGATTTGCAACCGTCATCTGCCACAAATCATTTGAACTGTGATACTGGAAGACTGTGTAGTCGGCCAGAAACACTTCTTAGTGTTACATTGCTCAGAAAAACTGTGAAAAACTTTAAATCCTTGTGATAAGAACATTTTAGTCTATGGGTCAGTGTGAATCCTTCTTGCATGTGTAGATAATTGATCCTGCTTTTGCTATATGCCACAGTTGTCTTTAATCCTGAGCTCACTATCCAGACTTGTGGTCATTAAACCAGATAGTTCAAGGCTGAAGTCAGCACGTTTACTCAGATGATGAGACTCTGGATGCAGGAAACGTTTGCCTGATTCAGCTGATAGGTGGTTTTATATTCCCCCCTGCAGTGGTGTTGCGTTTATCTGTGAAATTAGTGTCTGCGGTGAGATAAGACAGGTTGTGAGAATATTGTCTTGTGGTTTTATCTCAGAATCAACAGGTCAAATGTTAGATCCTGGCAGCAGACTGCATCCTGTCAGTGTCCTTTTAAGGTAACTTTCTTTCTGTGCAAACTTGGTCTTCACTTTAAAATGTCACGTTGGAATGACATAAAGTAAAATCAAGGCAGAACATCCAAACCCATTCCTTTAATCAGAATGTAGATCTGCCAAATATGCAGTTAACAGTTGATTGAATCACTTTAATGTTTGCTTTGGTTCTCATTGCCAAATTCGGAGTTTGGATAATACGGTTAAAGTGGGCACAAGTTACACCCACACATGTGTTTTCACTCAGCGTGGCAACGTGACAACAAGCCAGATCTCTTCTTTTACTCTGTTTGTGCTTTTTGAATATAAAATCTCATAAATAGGGAAAAGCCCAAACCCTCTTTTGTTAATGTGCTAAAATCCCAAACTAAACACGTTTAATAGAGGAATTCTTAATGTGCTACAGTAGGAAAGTCACTGGTGTAAATAATAAAATAATTCTTTTATTTTATTATCAAGTGACCCCATTTTAGCTGCTCTGGTTTGAGGGTATTGGCATTGTGTGTGCTCACTGTGTATAGAATGGAGCCATTGTTAATGTTATTAGCAACATATGTGTTTTTCCTACCATGACAAGTCAAAATGTGTGCAGTGAAAAAGGCCCATCACCATTTCTTTTCTCCAACAATTATGGACTGATTAGCACCATATGTGGAGCAACACTTAACATAAACAACACTGAGGGGCACAACTGAATGTATACAACTCCAGAAATCATCAGAAACAAAAGAAAACAAAAGACCC
>OMNN01028290.1:0-23984 GCA_900302755.1 Chromis chromis | reverse complement strand
CCCCCCCCACATGTACTCACACATATTCCAGAAGTCACAAGTGACATTTTGTTTAAAACAAACCAAACCATGCGTCATCACCAACATACACAAAAATTACAGGAAGGTTATTTTCAGTTATTTTAGCTGATTGTGTTTGGACTGTATGGACATGTAGAGGCCTGCTGAGTGCTTTTCCTAAAGCGCTAAGTAAATAAAGGTAATATTATTATGACTGATTGATGTGACATGAAAATTTTATAATTAAATGATTAGTTTGGGTATGGCTGGGAAACGTTGCTTGTTGTTTTGTTGTAGGTTTGGGCTGAGGATGAAATTTCACAGGCAGCACCAATAGTGGGATGTACATACATGTACATTAACAAGGACATATTTGAGGTTCTTATAATAATAATAACTTTATTTGTATAGCGCCCTTCATACAAGGTTTGCAGCTCAAAGCACTCTACAACAAGGAAACATCCGCTTACAAGGTAACACTTAAAACACTTAAAACATTAACAAGAAAGACTTAAACGCCTTACCTACACTACCACAAACGGCACTACCATCACCTACCCCAGCCTCTCACCAATTGCACCAAGAAAAGTGGAGTGGGGATACAAACCCTGGTTCGGGTAGGTGCTGAAGGTGAACCCACCCTAACCCACCGACTAGATTTAACTTGCAAGTGTTTCCATCTTATGCAACTTCATACTTTTTACTCCCCCTACATATCAGAGCCAAATATTTGGCTTTTAACTCCACTATATTTGTCGAAGAACTTTAGTGACTAGTTAACTTTCAGATTGCAGTTTTTCATACCCGTTCTTTCCAGTATAAACCACATATCTCTAGATGTGGTGGTTTTGAATGAATTTGAATGAAACTTAAAGATTAATCAATTCATCTATGGGCTGAGAAAAATTATCCTTAAGCTAAATTATCTATTTAAAAATGCACTTGGATTAGATTTTTAGAAATGCATTGTTTTTCTAAACTAATTCGAAGGTGCCTTTTTACAGGTACATAAATCCCATACATGATGATCCTATAGAATATAACCTTGTTCCTATAATATTAGATTTTTTTTGTGGATATTGAAGTATCACAGAGTTTAGAAAAACTTTATGGAAATGGAAATATTTGCAAAAAACATCCTCAATTTTGCAAAAATCTTCTTATGCCTGTTTGAGATAGTTTTTGACTTTTTAATGAAATCATCAATGTAGGTAAAGAGTGATAGAAACACCATTTCACCGTCTGATTACACTCTGCAGCCTAGTTTATTCGCTCCAAAGCACTTACTGGAAGCAAACCTACTTTGCATTTTCTCTTTTTGTTTCATTTGTTCAATTTGTTTCATTTTTTGTTTTCATTTGTTTTGTTTTTTTGAGACATTTCAAAAGTTCCCTTCAATTTGTTTGACAGTGAAACATGGAAACATGGCTTGTGATGCATTACTGTGGATTAAACTCCCTAAAAGTATATAAAGGAGTTAAAATTGACTCAACCTTGAACATCTAAAGCAGTAAAATGCAACATACATATTAATGCAGCAGTATTATTAATACAAAAGCACTTTCAGGAAGCATTTTAATAAAACGTATGCTTAAGTTTTTGCATGCAGGACTTTAAGTGGTTAGCACTGTCGCCTCACAGCTAGAAGATCCCCAGTTCGCGTCCCGGTTAGGACGCCTGGGATCTTTCTGTGTGGAGTTTGCATGTTATCCCTGTGTAGCGTGGATTTTCACTGGGTTCTCCAGCTTCCTCCCACAGTCCAAAGACATGCTGAGGTTAATTGATGATTCTAAATTGTCCGTCGGTGTGAATGAGAGTGTGCTTGGTTGTCTGTCTGTATGTGTAGCCCTGTGATAGACTGGCGACCTGTCCAGGGTGTCCCCTGCCTTCGCCCGAGTCGGCTGGGATAGGCTCCAGCCCCCCCATGACCCTACAGAGGACTAAGCGGTGTATAGATAATGGATGGATGGTATGGTACTTTTACTTAAGTAAGGGCCAGAGTACTTGAAGCACCCACTGGCGCAACACATTGTTGTGTGAATAATGATTTTGATTGCTGCTGCAGTTCTGTTTGTTGAATACTGTAAAAACTGAGACACATGAGATTTTATTAAGAGACCTTGTTCCTGAGGCTCCTCCAGCTGAGCAGTACACAAACATTTTAACTGTTAAAGCTTTAATGGTCATAAAAACATGCCGTCCCACCCGTCTTTCCTGCACACGTGTGGAAACGCACACACGTGCACGAGTACTAACAAAGCAGGGTTGACGCAGAGGTCAGGTCTGTTTGTTTACTGTTGTCCTCCTTTTGTGTTTGTGAATGCGTGTGGGTTGCGTTGCGTTGTCTATTCATTGTGTTTTGGGTGATAAACAGCTCACCTCTGTCACCCTGTTGTTGACTCGGGCTCGGTTACACTGCGAAGAGTGCGGCGCTGAGCGAGTAGGAGGAGCAGAGATGAAGCGAATAGAGAGATGGAGAAAATGCAAAAGAGAGAGGGACATGTAGACATTATGAAGAAGAGAGAGGCGAAGAGTTGTGTTGCTCTTTTGTGTGATGTGCATGGGCGGGACTCTGGCCTTTTTTATAGGGTTACATCTGTTTTAGGGGTTTCTTGTGCCTGTGTGTGTGTCTCCCTGGGCTCATCTGAAAGCCTCTATCCATTCTCACTGCATCAATATTTGATTTAAAATATCTCTTCCTCTAGTGCTGAGTGCGCATGTCTGTTTGTGGTTGCACGTGTGCAACCTAATGTAGTTAGCTAATGTAGTAAAGATGCAGTCATGCAGTAAAACATGTATGTGTGCCTGTGTGGGTACAAGGATCTGTTAAGGCTGCTGCTGCTCTAATGCAACTAAAGGTGTTTTTTTTCTATCTCTAGATAATTTTTTGATAAGAAGTAACAAAGATAGAGGGACAAATATAGACACAGAGGCAAAAAATGCAGCAATATATTAATGAACACAGCGAGAAGCAGATATTAAAATAGTCGGAGAGAAATGTCACGAGCAAAAACAACACATGAGAGAGAGCTGAAGGCAGAAAGAGAGCCAGACAATTCAGAGAGACAGTAAGGGCTGATGACAAACAAACCGGAATGAGAGTGTGATATTTGCAGAGATAAATGGAGACAGACAGAGAGAGGGAGATAAAAAATAAAAAAAGAGGGATGCAGACAAAGTCGGAGAGAGAGACCGAGTCGGCTGCAGATAGAGAAAGTGAGGTGAATGAGGGTGACACAGATGGGGGAGAGTGAGACAGAAAGTTAATGGGCAGCTTTGGAAGGTAATGGACTGTAGATCCCCTGTGGTCTGACGGCAGTCCCATTCAACCTGTGTACTTTAGGCATTGTCTGCTCCATTGTATATTCAATATCCAGATGCTCCCTTGCCCTGGGGCTTCTGCACAAGAGCATAGAGGAGCTTTCACGACCGTCCCTGGCCGAGCTGCAGTTTAGTTTCTACTTGGAGGGGAATTATTCGGCATGTTGGGCTGAATTAGTTTAATTCTGGGAAAAACTGGGCATGTCAAGCAATGTATAAGAATTACTCTACTATAAACGTACACTCTAAGGAGACTGATGTGTATTATACCTTTGCTACATGTTGTAATGCTTCACTGAGCGTCTGTTTGTGTGTTTGATGTGAGCGTGGCCATGCGAGCATGCATGTGGCTTTGTTTGCAGAAGAACAGGTTAGAGTGTTTATGTAAGTTCAGATGCTGACCAAGAACAGCTTCTGCTTCCTAATATAATTTCCTGAATATTAAAGCTGCACAAGGTGTTATGGATTATCTGCAGCAGTCTCTAAAAGAAGAGTGTATGCAATGGAAGGAGAAGGAGAGGTGACGAAAGAAGACGCTGCAGAGAAAAAGAGAAAAACATTTAGAGGTATCCAGAAATCGTAAGTTGCAGGTGGCACTAAAACCACACCACAGTCTGCAACACATCCGCACTCTGTGGTTAGTGCTTGTGCACACAGACACTTTGCAAAGTGCTATTTCTGTGTATGTAAAGAAACATATTTCTGACATTGTGGTCAGCCACAGCTACCTGTGTGTACCCATCTACATCTTTCCTTCTGATAGATCGATTAACACAGGAGTGTGACCGTCTTTTATTAACTTTCTCTGCCAAGTATTTCCTTGGTTGGTGAGGACAAGCTACTAGTTTCTGCTTACACAAGTCAGCATTGTAAAGTGTGACGTTTGTTAGCAATGTAAAGTGTTGCATGTTGACAACACATAACCAAGAGGAATATTTGTCATATGTGATCAGCTTTCAGCCTGGAAGCATTTTTCAGCGGAAGAAAATGACTGCTTTGCTTCCCTAAGTTCAACATGAACTTAAATAACAGCAAGAAAAGACCATTGGGTGTTTAGTTTCATTATACTTGCAACAGAGCAAGGGGGTGGGATTTGAGAAGAAAAAAGCTGGTATTTATAGTGTCTTCCAGCACATTTTAGGGAAGATTTACCTCCTAACTCTTCAGAAAGCTTCCTTTTTGTCGAAACAGCAAATCTGCACTGACTGCAGTGGTGGGGAATGTCCTTAATTAGCCCAAACATTAGCTCGGTTTCAGCTCACTAGCTTGAAGTGGGCAAAGTTGATGAAGGATGGGTGAAGAAAGGGGAAATGGAGGTGGGAGAGAAAGAAGAGAGGGGAAGATGAAAAGTGACATTAAAACTGCTTCTGATGCACCATACTTACACAATACCATTTCTATATATACATCCCATGTTCTTAGCACCTGCTTATATGTCTTCAACAACTCAAGGACTGTTGTTACCGTGGAAGAAGTGTGTGGACACTAGCACGCCATCAACAAGGTTCATCTTTCTTCCCTCATGAATTACTGAGAAATTCATCTGCTTGTTTTGGTTTAATATTGAGCAACAGCCAAATGTCTGTTGGTTAGCGGGTGGGAATGAGCACGTATCAGTTCATCATGGGAATGGCCATCACCCAACACAAACAGTATGACAGTAAATTCTGCTGTCACCCACCTTGTCTCAACAAGTGTGTGATTATCAAGATTTTTTGTCAACCAAAGTCATTTCTGGTTTGAGGTTTGCTTGATTTCCATCTTTGGTTTTATAAAACTATTTGTGGCCTGTGTTCCTTTTTGTCCCGGTCATAAATGTGTCTTTTGTTATTTAGGGTTTTATTTTCATTAACCAAAACAGGTTGTGCCAGTTTGTTTGCCATCAGGGGCCCAACTGTGAAGTGTGCGCTACTTTTAAACGACAGGTGCAGCATTTATGTGATGTATGAATGGGTGTGAGACTTGTTATTCAGGGTGCGGGTTCATGAATGTAAACTGAACATATAAGCTGCATGGCTTATTCTGTTGTGCTTATTTGTGTCAACTATTGAATGATTTAGTGTACTGCCCAACCAGTACTGGATTGTCTAATATAGGTATCTAATAGTTGAGAACACAATTCCTAGCAGGAGAATAGGTTCAGATGTGTTCAGCTTGTCTTAAACACAAGAGCTCTTTCTGGAGGTCATTAAGCATCACAGAAGGCTTTGTCATGGTGGCCTTTTGCTAGCTAAACCTACACGATGCTGTCTGCTTGCCAACACTGAACTGCCCATAGTCCGAGTGACACACTCCTCTGGTCTCTACAGTATTAAACAATAAGAGGCTCTACTACAGCTAGCTAGTCTGCAAGATGTTTTCTGACATGCATGTAGAGAATACAGGTTTTCGCCATCTTTTAGAGCTTGTGGAGCCACGTTACACCCTACCCTCCACATTACGTTTCAGGCAGTGCCCTACCAGAGCTTTAGAACATTCGTGACCACCTATGTAAAGTTAAGGAACAACTTGAATGCATTTTCCCCTTCAGACATATTCAGTTGTCAAGCATATACATTGGATTGATTTTAATGACCTTAATGTGCTTGAAGTGTGTATTATCTGGGAAAATGGCTTTGGATTGGAACTGAATGTGAAATGACTGATCGGGGGCAAAAAACCTGATCCCTACTCTAAAGCATAGATATTCAAAGTATAAGGGACAGGTTGAATCTTGACTGATACAAACACACCGCTCTATGTTGGCCCCGAGTCAGGTACATTCACCTGTCTGAGGAGAAAATTACTTGCAGTTCTCAGAAACAGCAAAGCGTTAAGACGTTTTCCATCACCCCTTGCACCTCTTTTGCTCTCTCTCCATAATTCTTCTGTCTTTTATTTTGGGTTTGTCATTCCATCCATCCTCCACACGACCACAGTTTGACCCTGGTATTTTCTCAGTCTGGTGCACAATCATTCGTCCATCTCGCCTCTCTCTCTCTCTCTCTCTCTCTCTGTCCAGCTCTTCTCACTCTGTCTGCCTCTCTCCACTCTAGCTTACTCTCTCTCACTCCTCACCTCTCCCTTTCTCTCTGTACTTTATTTAACAGCTCTCCTTTTTTGTCTCTGTTTTGCCCTCACTCTTTCACTCTTCCTCCAGCTGTCTACCTTCAGTGTTATGCTGTTTGTCTCTGAACTTGTCTTCCTCGTTGCTATCTTTTTGCTCTCCCCTTCTCTCTCTCTCTCTCTCTCTTTCTTTCCGTCTCTCTGTCTATAAATAGCAGTCTCGTGAACTGGAGGTGTTAGCAGCAGCAGCAGCAACAGCAGCGCATGATTCATATTTTCAGCTCTGCCTTTTTATTTACCTTCACTAGTGTCCTCACTCGCTTCCTCTCTTCTCTTTTCCTCACTTTTCGTCTCTACACATGAAGGCATTTGGATCATTTTCTAATTACTTTCACACCAGTAAACTCTGTGCGTCCTAAGTGTTCTCGCTGAATAGAGGCCATGAACAATCACGGCCTCTATTCATCAAGCAGTCTCCCCTTTAAACTCCAACATAACCTCCAACTGTTCTTGAACACCTGCTGAAGGCCCAAACCTGCTGTTAATTTTGTCATATGCCCACGTTTTAATTAGTTATTTGGGAAAACATCTAATTTTGACATTACTGGCAGATATGGTGATTGTAAATTGATTTGCAATGTAAGTTTTTAAGTAAACAAAAACATGGGATGGAGCATTTCTACATAAGATACCACCAAAAGCAAGTTTGCCACACACAAAGGACATATTGTACATTTTAGGTTGCAGCCACTACGATATGCTAATTGCATTGTTATAAAACATGATTTCGATTTTAAATCCTTTAATCGAGGGACTGTATGCACTGTAAACACGCCGACTGTGCATGCGCCAGGAAAACAAAATGATTGCTTGTTTTGAGGAGAGGCGGTGCGAGGAAATTCACCATCATCAACACCTTTTATAATTCATCATTGAAAGAGTTGTATTGGAAATAGTGGCTGCTGGACTTTGGAGGGTTTTGATTTATACATGCTTTCCATCGATGGAGCCCAAACACAGTGGGAAGTTCTGAATTCTCCAGAAGTTCTGTGCTGTGTCTCCCAGCACTGTTCTTTTGAAAGGAAGGCTGCAGGCTATTCTATAGTGCTTGGCACACTTTAGAAATAATTACTGGCACAATGCTGCAGCAGAAGTTGATATATTCTTTAGAAAGTCACAGCCATCCTTTCAGAAACATCTACAGGAATCTTGTGTGCTTCACTGGGCATTCTACAAAACAGATTAATGCGTACCTGTTGTAGTATGAATGGAACCACATGCGTGTTCTCAGTCTGTGTTCAAAGCGTGCATGGCTCAGCCCACACGATTGTAGTAACCATGAATTGGCTTTAGTGGTCAAATACTGTATGTAGGTAACTGGGTCTGTATGCAGATTTTTAAAGAGAGACAAAGAGGCTTCTGTAAGGTCTGTTTACAACTGAATAAAGTTTATTTTTCTCAACCCATTGACTAGGAACACAAACAGAGGGATATAGCAGAGCAGAATGTCACACAAAAGTGGTTCAAAAGAGGAAGATCTCTGTTGCAGAGTTAAGGCCAGGTTCATTTGTATCAGCTGTAGCAACAGGAAGGTCGGTGGTAAACCACAGGAATAGGTCTGCCATATTGCTGAGAAGACAGCTGCCTCAGAAATATCAGCTCTATGAAAGTCTATGAAAGTTTTAAAAATCAAATTTCTGTTCGGCTTCGTCTGCAGCAACTTTACTGTAATATTAGTTTTAAATATGTACAAAATATATGTATTGTTTTATGTTTAATCTCCTGAACATAAGAAATGACATGATAAAAGAGTGAAGAGTAGCAACAGTAATAGTGTTGGACTGACTGAGCAGGAAGCCACTATCTTCATAAAAATGAGCCTTTAAATATGTAAACTATATATGTGAATAAGAGGTTCTGTGATACACTGGAAAAAACATGCTTTACTAGTTGGTAATTTGGGTTTACAGCCAACAATTATCACACAATTAATACAGTTTTTATGCCAATGATTAAGCACTTTGAGTACCTGATTAGTCATTTTGTTAATAAATGTCAAAGACAAAATGCTATCACAAGGAAACAAGCATTTGTGGAGCTGTAATTCATAGGTGTGCAGTAAAAAAGTAAAAAAAAGACACAAAAAAAAGCTTGATTGATTTTTTTGACTATAGTTGTGACATATAGTAGTATAGTTTGTCTGTCATTCCAGTTTGTTACAGCCTGTTTGTATTTCCACTAGAGGCAACCTGACTTTATCATTGACCATTAATACATATTCATAACACCAGATAAAGACAAATACAGCTTTCAACTACATGCAAATACTAAAGAATAAACACACACACATGTTCCCAGAAAAGTTGGTGCATACGTTTTATGTAAACACATATATGCAGTTAAATACATGTGCAAACAGGGAGCATAATAACTCACATTCATGCTGCCATCAACATGAGCATTCACATGCTGACATGTTTGGAAACACACATACACTTACTTAGGGTGAGGGATTGAGGCTCCCATTGAGTGTAGGGGTCCGAGGTCAGATTTGGGGTCAGCATTCGGGTCATTTAAGGGGTCCAGTGGGGGAGACCTTCAGGATGTTGATAGATTAGTCGAGACAGATAGATGAAGAGGAAGAAAGCGAGAAGAAGGAGAAAAAAGAGAGGAGAACTCACGCAGCACATGAATCATATCTGATGTTCTGTGCTGACTTCAGTGGAATCTCATAGTGATTTCTAGTGTGTGTGTGTGCATGCCGATCCCTCATCACTCTTCTTTATCATTATCTGACCCCGGGGTTAACTGATGAGGCAAATGGTTTTTAGTAACAGAACATAAAAGCGTTGGTTAATTTGGGTTTTTGCTCTGAAATAATCCTTGCTAGCTTCCATCACAACTGTTAATCCACTATTATTTATATTTAGTGTTATAATAGTTGGTTTTAATATGCAGCTTTCTACAACTTTTATCTTTGCTCGTCATCTATTTTGCATTATCTCCTCTTTCTTTGGAGAGATTACTAGGGCTGGACTCGAATATCCGACTATCTGACTATTCGATCGTTGTTGTGGTGGTATCCGGATAATAACTTTATTACAAGGACTCCTGGTTTAAAAATAGACACACGTGCAATCAAACCTGAATTTCTGGCAATCTGCAATGTTTGAAGAAGTGTTTTTATGATGGTGTTGTCAATTGATATAAATCTAGATAATAACAGTGTACCTTACATTTGTAATGGCACCTGTCAGTGAGCTATGTAAACACTCAGTAGCAGCAATTTGACTGGTACATCGTAAAAGATTTATGAATTATAGTACCACTCCTCTGCATTGTCAATATATCAAGTGTGAATCAACAAGTCACAGCATCGCCGCATGATATCATCCAACTGGTGTTTTATAGATCAGGAAGTTGAACTTGGCACCAACACTTCAGGTTTAGGAGCTTGATTCCCTGGTACAGTTACAAAAATATGATTCAGGAAATAAAGATAGCATAAAAACAGGCTTAAATCTTCTACATGTCTAAACGTGTAACATTCGTCACTCCTCATCTGCGGGACGGTGTAGCTGGAAATGGAAAGGACATGCTACTGGCTCAGGTTTTGCATTCCCTGCTCAGCGGGGGAACCATGTTAGTAATGTTTTCAGAGGGCGGGGGTTCAGACGGCAAAGCAGGCCTAGCTTGAAGTTGAGCCTGTGATATAGTAAGGGCCTTTTGAAGAGAGCATCGCTTGTATGTGAGCCACAGTAACAGCTCCTGCTTTGACACGGTATTTTCATAACTGTCAGTGAAGTGTTTCATACAGTAACTCATGTTTTTTATCAGAGAAATTAATGATTTACCCCGAACTTCCAAACCACAACATTCATAAACTCTGATGCTGCTGTATGTGTTGGCACAGCGCTTGTTATGAGCAGGTGTGGGAAGTCTTTTGAAATTATAGTTCTGACAGATCATATCATAGCACACACACTTCCCTCCTGGGATTAGCACCTGAATGAATTTGAACCGCCGCCAGTCATCACATAAAGTCACATGTGGCCCCCAGAGGCTGTTTGGACAGACATCTAGTCATGGTCAAGCCGTCTTATCAAAGAAAACAA
Organism: Chromis chromis; assembly: GCA_900302755.1. Classification (NCBI taxonomy): domain Eukaryota; kingdom Metazoa; phylum Chordata; class Actinopteri; family Pomacentridae; genus Chromis; species Chromis chromis. The sequence goes on along the minus strand of OMNN01028290.1, from coordinate 13,503 downwards.
ATGTGTTCATCAATACAATCACTGAACAGCAGATCCTTCGTCATCCCACACATGTGACGCCGTAGCTTGAGCTGTACGGGGGCTTGTTGACCACTCGCTGTTTGTGCCCGACTCTGGAACTTTCTTACCCACTTTTTTCTTCTTCCCTCTGGCTTCAGCCCTGTTTTTCTGACCTCGATTAAACCTCCAGCAGCTGATGGAACGTGCGTTTGTGCATGTGTACTCGTGCTTTTGTGCGTTTTTTTATCTCAGCCAGAAAGTCTAGTAGAGGCATTTCTGTTGACATTGCCCCCTCTTTTTTTCTGTTCCTGACCCCCTCGCACCACAGTGGGCAGGTTTTCCAGACTTTTCTTTATTTACTTTTTGCCATCCATGTTTGAGTATGTGTTTTGTGTATACATCTGTGTATTTGAACCATTTTGACCTTTTGTATGTGATGTAATTTATGTGTGTTAATGTTTTACTTGTATATCTTTTACAGGGAAAGTTGTCATAGTAACATTTTGCACACACCTCTGCTTAGGAAATCAGATTTTTGGTGATATATTTCTTAAATTCTAGAGTCTGTTCTGCAGTTTAGAGGCACTTTTATTTGTTTAAAGTTCATATTGCAGTTATATAACTTAATAACAGCCTATTACATATCAAACCTGTTAGAGTTGTTGAACGAGGCAGGAAATGTTACACCCATGCCTGCTGCTAGCTGCCGAGTTTATGGATGGCCTTTGTGAAGCTCCACTGTAACAGTTGATCACTTGCATCATCTCACCTGCTAAGAATTCATACCAGCGATTCATATTCAAATTTCTACCAGCATAGTTTTCTCATTTTACCTTCAGGCGATTGTTAAATCTGAAGCATGAAAAGGACAGCATCAGAGAAGAGCAGCATCAGTAGCCGCGTTTCCATAAAAGTGTCAAACGAATTTGAAGTGAACTTTTGAAATGTCTGGAAAAGAAACTGCATTTGGCTTGTTTCCATTCACTGTTTTCGAGCAAAGAAACTAGGCCATCTAGTGTCATCAGAAGGTAGAAGTATAGGCAATGTTACACATGGCTGTAATAAACAGAATAGAAGAAACCAGGAACAAAAAATAGTTGCGTGCTAACAAAAAACTCAAACAACACAAAAATTTGCCAATTTACAAGAAAAAAATGGATTAAAGTCTTGCTGTCAATTGGACAAGTTGTAATTATGCTTTTAGATTAGCTGGTATCATGTTTCAAGATGTCTGGAGGCGAAGACGAATGAAAGAAGTAGAAATAGCTCGAAACTTCATCAGAGAATGTGTTTTCATCACATGCATGTTAACTCTATTTTAAGAACCACCTCAAGTGAGCGTGGAAGTTCATTTCCATGAACTTTTTCTAATGCTTTACGTAAAAATGTGCATAAAAATAGGTTTGGGTAGTCCAGCTAGTGTCTAATTAGTATCTCTTTCCTCTTTGCTGTGACTCTTATGTCATCTTTTACATCTTTAATGGATATTTTAAACAGCATTTAACCCAGGCTTCAAAAATCATATTGTCATACCTCATTGTTACCATTGTTCCAAATAAAAGAAGGCTGGACATCTATGACACTGCACAATATTCAGGTGTTAAATAGTCTATAGGCACATTAAAAGTTTTCGCTACAGTTATAGCACGCTTGCCTCCGGTGGTGATAAGAGCTCCACTATTGTACAGGTCTTTGTAGAGCTAATTGTAGCCAGATGCACTTTGTGATTAATTATAGAGTTTCCTTTCAGAGGCAGCAGAGCTGTACATTATTGTAATTATCCAGCTTCTCTTCACATAACAAAGTCTGCCAACCATTACATGAAAAATGAGGCAGCTGAAATAACAAGCTAGCTTGTTCCCGAAGCTTTGGGTCGGGACCCAAAATGATTCACAGGTTGAACTCTACTGGGACCCGGAGTAATAAAAGTAGTTTTTGCTGAGGTAAATTTAAAACATGTAAGGTGAAATGTTTCATGCATGGTTAGTGATACCTGCAGGTTACATGCCTACTATTGGCTGTAGGTCTCAGAAAAAAACATGCAAAAGAGCAAATTTTCAGATTTCTTAAAAACTTTCTGAAGTATAATTTAAAAGTAGATTGCATAGTTGGTCTGAGTGGCTGGTGGGAGAAGTAAGAACAAACCGTTCCAACTTTAAAAAAGAAGCTATTTCGTGCCTCATTACATGAAACAATGCTAGCCAGGCTTAGACTGAACAGAGGTAAGAACAGCTGACTTTAGCTGTCGCTTTGAATAAACCTTTTACTTTCCCCCTTTATAAAAGTGTCTTTGTGAAAAGTTTCAATCGGCGTTATCTTGGTATAATAGTTGGCTTGGGAAAAGTTTGTGTCATTGTGTTTGAATCGGTGTACTAGTCTCATTAGTGAGGCCTCGTTGCCATTATTACACTTATCTTTTCTGAGAATGAGACTCGTTACGAAGTAATACAATTCTGCTTTTGTCTCAACTGACAGCTCATTATCTACGCCGACTCCCCTCCTACCTCCTCTCATCTCTCCCCCCTTTCAGCCCCTCTATATACTCCTCAAATCCCATCTTCCAACGTGCTTTCTCCTACCTCCATTTTTAATCTTTCCTTCTCCCCTAACTTGTGCTCTTGTTCTCCTCCTGGTCATCCATTAACATCTGTCACTCACCTACTTTACTCTCATCTTGCTTTCCTCACCTCATCTCCTAAGCTCCTATTTGTGTTGCTTACTTACTTACTCACCCCATTTCTCTCACTTGCATCCTTTTATTGTGCTGCTGCTAAATGCAACTTTCTCTCCTACATCTTTACAGTATTAAATCCCTTCCCACTACTTTCTTCTCTCATTTACTCTTAAATGCAGCGCAAGGAAACCTAAACTAGGATAACTGGGTTTTCATCATTCAGCAGCTTATTTTCTTTGACAAAGCCAGTGTGTGTTTCTAGTTGATGTAAGCGTTAGACTCAGTCCTTGTGACATTGACATCTCTGTCTCTCAGCGAGGGTTTACTGAGACAGACAGGCACCTCTGCAGTAACCCAACACCCTCAGCGTATGTGTGTGTCGGTGTGTGCATGATGTTCTCACAGTTATTGCATCATTGTGTCATACAATCCAGCCTCCATTTCTGCCTCTCTCGTCTATCCTCCTCTCCTCCTTTCTCGTCTATTCTCCTCTCCTCTTCTCTTTCCTCTGCTTTGCTGTAGTTGGCCAGACTTAAGCTGTCATAGAAACTGTTGCTGTTATTGAAACCAGGCTTTTTGGGGCTGCACAGTCTTGTCTAGTTTCCGTATAATTGTCTGCTGAAAGGTTGCAGGGTATCTCTTCCTTTTGCACATGGCGAGAGACACCGAACACTGTATGGAAACATTTCTGCATTGTGTGTCGTCCCAACAGGAAAGACTTGAGAGGACAAATGTGCCCATTTCCTCTTCCTGCAACCTCATTTCCGTCCTCACTTCTGCCCTCACGCGTCCTCCTTGCTTTTTTGTTTGGTCAGTGCGCGCATGTATGTATGCATCGGTAAAAACTACACGATGACTGCGACATTTACCCTATCTTCGTAACGTGAAGCGAGAAAAAAGTGCACTTTAAAATAACAACCGAATCAATGTGGGTAACTTCTGAAATGTTGACCTATATTTTTATTTAAATATTTCGAATTTCTGTATGTCCTGGAGAGAAAAACCACACGAAAAAGTAGGCTAATGCCTTGTAACGGAGTTCGCTTTGGCAGTAACAGACCCTCATCTGGAGCGAATTAACCCTAAAACCTGCATGTAACAAAACCACAGTCACTCATCAGGCAGACCCAACCATGCATGCACATAGAATCACATAGCATCACATGCACACAAACACACACATGCGTACGCTTGGCTCCAGTTGTCAGTCGCAGATTACTTCAGTTTCTATTGCGCGGCTCTATCAGTAGCCTGTATCTGTTTAGCTTCTCTGGTTACCCTGTCAGAGCCGGAGCCTAAATCAGTTCCTCTCCCTCGTTTCAACTAACCAGCTGCAGAGGAAATATAGGCCGCTGCGAGGGCAGGAAAAGGCCAGACAGAAAGACAGACGGGAGCATATAGATTGTTAATATCTCCCTATTTTTCACGTTCCCTTCCTTTTCCAATCATTTTTATTCCCTCTTGTCTCATTTCCTCTCATCTCTTTTCCCACTCTCCTTCTGTGTTGACATGAGCTAATCCCCCTTTTATGTTAATTGTATAGATGGGAGTTGTGGAACGCTCTGTCTCTCTCTCTCTCTCTCTCTCTGTGTGTGTGTGTGTGTGTGTGTGTGTGTGTGTGTGTGTGTGTGTGTTGTTGATGCATGCGGTGTGTACAGTTTGTGTATTCGCTTTTTTCTACATTTGTGTTTATATCCCTTCAGTGTTTCTGTTAATCTGTTGACAGCCTTGCGGGCTTGTGGAGGAGGTACCGTAGAAACAGCACCAGCACACAAATGCATCACTGACATAGTGTGTAGTATTCTTAGAGTCGGTGTGCGTTTGTGCCAAAGCCACACTTCAGTTGCTTACTCTCGCTAAAGTGGTTGTTAGACTGAGAGAGCATAAATATTGAGAGCTTTAAATATTAAACATACTGTTTTAATTGCTTGCTGATGCTCCCCACTTTCTCTGTGACCTAAAATTCTGTGTTTTATGTCAAATCTGGTTTGTGTTTAACAAAATATCCAGAAAGTATTGGGACATCCCTATGGTTTAGCGACACATGGAACATACCATATAGTAGTGGTTCCTCGCTAGATAAGTTAAAAACTGCCAAAAAGTTGCAATCTTCAAGTGCTTTTCTTTAAAGCATTTGCAAAGCTACTCATGTTAAAGTCTTTGTCTTCTCTACCCTTCCTGATGTTTTGCTACATTTCTTGGCACATTAGGACCACCAGTTGTCAATTAGCTGAACAGCATGAAGCCGGACAGCAGAAATGTGATTTGTGTCACCCGTTCGCTCACATGGACACATGAAACTGGTGACGCACTCATCAGAACATCACTATAGAGTCACTCAAGGTCAGAAACTCCACATGGTGCCTCTAAAATACTTTTATTTTCAGTACGTATGCAGCTGTCCTTACAAAGTACATACTGATGCATATGATTGGGACATGCCACTTCGTCATTGCGCCTTGAACTTTGACACACTTACTCATATCCGTTGCAGTGTACAGCATGAAAATAGAGAGTCAAAAGAGACAACTCTGTCATTTGGAACTCAGTGATTGTTGTATCTGGTTATGTCTTTATAACCAGTTTTTATTTTTCCCTTTATGAGAGAAGTATACTCGAGTTTTTCACGCCAAAATAAATCAAAGTCGACTCAACATAAGTCAACTCGGGGCATTTAAATTATAATAAAATAATCTAACCTGGGGAAATTACTCCTCTGCATTTGACCCATCCTCTTCAAAGTTAACCTTAACTATAATTACTAGGAGCAGTGGGCTGCCGTGGTGCAGCACCCGGGGAGCAGTCAGGGGTTAAGGGCCTTGCTCAAGGGCCCATAGTGGTGGTGACTGGGACAAGTGGTCGCTCTCACTTTCCCACCTCAACCTCTTGCCAGTCCGGGGACTCGAACCGGCGACCTACTGGTTACAAGTTCGCTTCACAAACCACTAGGCCGCCACTGCCCCTATTCACATAGTAAAAACCTTAGAATATTATGAACAGAAACTCATGATTCCCTTTCAGCAAACACTTGGTGACAGTTAGGAGAAATACCTCCATTTTAATAGGCAGATTAATTTACAGATTCACTGTCGCTCCTTTTCAGCCAACTAATCATGTACTTGTCACCGTGCTAACCCAGAAAATGGATTCAAACGTGTAGTGAAAGGGTCGTATTTTAACCCTAACCATGAGATGTTTCCTAACACTAACCAAATAATCTTGACTCATAACCCGTCAAAAAAGCATGTTATTTTATCCTGAACGGAACCAAGCACTTTTTATGTCTAAACTTAACCAGAAAGCGAGTGAAAATTGAAAGTAAACGACTACAGAAAACAAAATTTATTTCTAAAATTGGTGGTCAAACATCCTTCCCAGGACCCAAACCCTGGTCTTGTGGGTGAAGGTTGCGTCGCTGGTTTATGGCATCTAACTAGGATTTTGTCACCCTTTGAATCCGGCTGCCTTTCCCACCATGTCACCGGTTACAAATTACGTTTCGGTCAAAACAAAAACCTTCAAAACGTATTTGAGAAGGGTTACTTAAATATATACTTTAAGAAAAATTTAAGTTTTAAGCTTAAGCTTAATCTTAAAAGTACAGAAGGTGTCCATCTCCCAAACCCAAACTGGGAGTTGGTTCCACTTAGGTAGAACCATTAGATCTGTCTTCCCATAGACATTCGTTAGGCTTGATAAAATCCCACTGCCTATTTAATACTTTCTCACTTTCTAAGTAAAGGATAACAAATACCAAAGCTGACCTGACTGCTTAATATTTAAGCTGTTTTCCCTGCACTTAGTGTCCTCCAGCTTCTGCCTCATTAGAGCATCCTCATTGTTTACTGCCATATATTAGACTGTTGACGCTCTTTAAAGTGAAACCTGAGAAGTGCAGAAGTTCGACTTGGGCGTTAATAGCGGAGGCCTAGATTTAATGGAGTGTAAAGGGATATTCCTCCCAGATTATGTAATAGTTTTATCTGGGACAGCCCCGGTCCTTTCTCTAACGCTGGCCCTAACCCTCTGTTAGATCATCAGCTACTGTAACAGTGTGAGCACCTCGGCGTAAGACGTCATTTACACCCTGTGGAATCCAGCCGTGCACACAAACGCACAAAAACACACACATGGATATATGGTTTCGTTGTAATGAACTCCTGCCGGTAGCATCTGTTGGTATTTTAGTAGGCTTTAGTAGGGATTTTATCCATGATCCTCCTACAGTCTATGGGATGTTTCTTCTTGCTTCAAGGCTCAGCAGTTTTTTTTTTTCTGGCATCGGACGTATGTATAACTCATTCAGTCGAAGTGGTAGTGAAAAAAGATTTAAAGGTCTGAGCAGTAGACTCTTTTGGAATGGATCATGTCCATCAACATATCTGGTCTGTTTGTTTACGATGTGCTAACAGAGAGGCAGGTGGACGCGAGCTATATTAAGACCACAACCTTTCGCACACAAAAATACTCCACAGACAAATGCAACACAGACACACATAGAAAAAAAAACCATGTAAGCCCTTAAAAAAGTCCGAAGCTCACATATCCTGTCGCAGACTGAAACACGACTGCTTTACGCCGACTCGACACACATGCTGCAGCAGCACAGTGTGGCCTCCTTCTCTGCTAAAGGGGTCAAATCCTTCAAAGTTCAAAGACTCTTGGGTCCCTTTCGAGGCAGACGGGAGTGTTGATATATGACGACGCTTACGTTCGAATGTTTCAGGTTTCAAATTAGTCTTTGTTATAGTTCAAAAAACGTTTTACTGCCTAATCAATCAAATGCGACCTCCAAAAAATTTACGCAAAGCACTTTTACTAGGAGGCACTTGTTTTTTATAGAGATTAACAGGCATGTTACAGTGCAATTTATGAAGAAAATGACTTAATATCTTTCTCACATATAAAATTATGTTTTGTCTCCCTTCCTGTCTCACACACAAGCATTCAGCATGAAGTTTTTCACTTTTATTTCTCCCAAAATTCCTCTATTTACTCCTGATAATCTTCCTGTTGCACTTATGTGATAATGACGCTCACGCAAACAATAAAAAAGCCTTCTAGTGTGGCCTGTGGTCCCCCTTTCACTGTTAAACTCTGTGTTTTGTTCATGTGCCTTCACTGGATCCGTGTTTCCTGTGGACGACAAAAGGGGCCTTTGTTGATCGCTAATCATTTCAATCAAACCTATAATCAATGAATAGAGCTTTATTAGAGTCCTGGATATTGGAATAGGTCTGCTCAGCTGATTTAGGATTTGGGTTTTAGCTTGGTATTAGATTGTTTGCTCCAGAATGAGGGATGTTTGCACCAAGGCACTAAATTATTACCTGCTCTGTGTTTTTAGGGTAATTTAAATGTAAAATTTCACCTTTTGAAGCCTGTTAGAATCCTGGCAAGTCACCATTTTACTCATTAGCTCCTGGAAGCGGGATTATTCCAGGTATAATGCGATTCTTTGTGCACGGCATGCTGTTAAGGATTAACACTTTAGAGGGAAGAACTTAACACCAGAAGTTCCACTCATTATCCTCAGATTTCCTCTTATTACCCTTGGATCTAGACGACTGGATCAAGAGGCCGAATCATAGAGGCTAATGTGGCAGAAAGAGAGAGGTTGTATTTGAAATCCATCCTGCTCGTGTTCTGGAGGAATGTCATGAATGCAGAGGGATGGAAAATGATAACAACAACAAAAAAAAATTAAGGTAAAAGGAAGATGAGAGAATAGGAACGAGGAGATGGGAGTGGAGATGAAGCGTGACCAGTGGAGCAGAGGGTAATGGCTGTACTGGCACACAGTGTCTGTTTGTGTGTGTGTGTGTGTGTTGTGCAGCCAGGCACTGAGAGTTTAGACAATAGAGTGCACAGTGAGTGGCAGGCTGAGATGGCACCTATTGTTAACACACATGAGTATACAACATGTGCACCCACGCTCCTAGGGCTTGTTATTGAATCGGTCCCGATGAATGGGTTTGTTTGTGGCGCCTGCTACAAATGAGACAAAGGGTAAAAAACATCAATATGTCCCCCCCGTATTTGAAAAAAGCCAACAAAAAATCGCAAATGATATGAGAATATGTCCAAAAAAATACCATTTTGCTGCAGAAACAACTGCATCCAGGTCAGATTACAACGCACACACACACGTATGCACACTGACACATGGCGCTGGTTACTGCAATATGTAGAGTGGTGATTGATGGGAAACCAAAAACCACCTAAATAGGAGGAAAGAGGGAGGGAGGGAAGGGGGGGTGACAGAAACAAAGGGTGAGTGAGTCAGTCGGAAAGACAAGCAAGAAAGCAAAGATGGTATAAAGCAAACACACAGGGACTATAGGAGGCACAAGTGCTCTTAGTGTTTCCTTCCTTTTTTGGCATGATGAGATCAGCCTTCATCACTTTCTCTGCCCGCCTGACGCTTACTGGAACTTCTTCCTCGTCTTCTCCGTCATTGTTATTCACAACAGATGCTCTCTCTCTCCATCTCTAACCATAACAAGCTGCGGTGAAGGGTCTTGGAGAGGTTTTTGGTTCATGCAGCTACATATGTGGGTCTTTTTCTCTGCGTACATATTTGTTAGATGTGTAGGTACGGTGCGCTGTAGGGTTTGTGGTTCTTTGCAGGAGAGCGTTTTCCAGAGTGTGGGGGGTCCGAGGGGCACTTTGGCTACATGCTAATGGAACACACCGGGCCTTTTTCATGCACTTTGCACACACACACACACACACACACATACACACACACACAGACACACACACACATCTCACCCCACCATGAGGCCTGTACAGTATATAGAAACAAACCAGCTCATTCACTCAGCCAAAATGTAATTAAGATTTACAGGTCCTGATTTTTCTCTCCAGTTACAGACCAGCATTCTTCAAAATTTGGGTCAGGACTCTAAAGGTTGATCAAACTGGGTCAGCACATTCTGGAGGAACTGGGATAAGAGTTTCTAGTTCAGTTACGCTGCCCAAAAGGGTGCAAAGATGATGGCAATAGAAGGATGTTACCAGTTGTGTTGCTGCAGTAAGTGTTTGGTCCTGCTTTTATTCTCCATCTAATACTCCTAATTGCATTCCTCATGTAAGAAGTTTATTTTAGGGTGCAGCTGCAGACTTTGGACACAGTCTTTTTTTCACCATCTGGTTTTAAACCAAATAATCTCGAAATGCTTTCAGCAGGATGGGTTTTTCATAAACAGGCTCTAGGAAATGGGTTTTCTCTGTATCTTTTACCCAGACAGACAGTAATTAGCCACTTTGCTTCTTCACTGTGGACGAGCTACACAAAGTTTTCTTAACCCTCCGAACCACAAAAACCGGCCGGGAGGTTTAAAAGGCATGTTATCTTTAAAAAAAGCCAAAAGTACACAATTGATCAGAGTCACAACCCCAAAAACAGGAAGAATAGTCGTGTTTTCCTTGAATGTTTTATGTGTGACTTTAGGTTTTGTTGGGGAATGAACCAAATCTATGCTTAAAATCGTGATATTTCATTAAAATCACTTTATTCTACATGCCTGATTTAAAAATTCACAATAAAAGAAAAAAACGCTAGTAACCACTTTCTGTGAAAATTCTGCACTCCTCAGTGTAACCAAAAATCAATGACTGACTCCAACAGTGCATCCAACAGTGACGTGACAAAAATTCAGGGACTTTACAGCTAAACTGGGCTGAACTGCAGCCTGTGTTTGCACAGACAATAAGAAAATGTAAATAGTAAAATATCTATAGTATGTGGAGCCATGTTTTTTTCCAGTAACTTTCATGTTTTCTTTTATTATTATTTCTGGCATTATCACTATACTGCAGAAAAGACATTTCTGAGTTCTCTCTACCTCTAGTCATAGTTGTGCTGTTTCCGTAGAGGTGCAGGACTTTATATTGCAGTAAAAATTAACCCACAGTGGGTAAAAATTTGACGGATTCACCATATTTCTTGCCAAACATTAAGTTTAGAATGTAAAAGAATGAACATAAAACTGTTTTTTTGGATGTTACTATTTTGTATTTGTTAGTTAGGATTAGATTTGTTAGCAGAATGTTTGATGTAGAAAGCCCCCCCCAAAATAAAGCATAATTTCATCATTTCATTTAATATCTTCTTAGTGGGTGTTTGGATAGAGCTGACCTGAGGTTCTTATCGCAGCATTGGCATGGAAGGAAAATCACATGCAGACGTCTTTAAATGTCATTTGGGTGGTTTAAAGACCTGTAGTATTGTTCAAAAAAAGATTTTGGGTGATTTTATTTTAAATCAGTTAAATGCAGCAACTCCAGTAGTACACTGTTTGAATGGAGGTCTGTATATCTGAACTTGTTTAATCTTTTGCATAGTTTGTGTGTCTTAAAGTACCAGGAACAAACTGCTGCATGTAGAAAGTTGATCCAGTTGTTTCACAGTGATGTCTTCAATTTAAGGTGGACTATAACTGTAGTAGTTCTACGTAAGTGGTACTTATGCGTTTCACTCACACAAGCAAATGCATGCTAAAAATCCCTGGAACTTGCAGGTGTTTTTCCAAAGAACCAGGAACAGATTTTGGTTTCTGAAGAATAGGAAATACCCCTATTAATTCCTGGTGTTGAGTCATAACTCTAACAGATAGGTAGTGGGTCTTTCTCTATTCCAAAACACAGTTCGCTGGTAAAAGAGTAGACGTTTGGAGTTAAAAAAAAAAAAAAAAAAGTTAAACTGATAACAGTTTCTTTCCCTTCCTTCTGCTTGGAGTTCTTCTTTTTTTTGCTGCTTATATAAACAAAACAGAATCACTGTTATGTAACACAAAGCCTGAGAAACAGACAATTATTTGGTCACAGGCAACCAAATGCAATTAGCTATTCTATATTTGGGCTTCTGTTGTCCCCAGGAGAGATTTGGCACTTTGGGAAATATCCTGTGGGTTTGGTGCCCTTTAGGGGTCGACATTATTGACCTGGGTGATTATTGCAGATTATTGTATCGTTTTTTTTAACCAATCCCTGATAAATTATTTTAAAAATGAGCTACTTTGACTATGATGCAGTGGCGTCTCTCTCAGTAGTCACCACTTGAGCAATGTCCCGCCCCCAGCACTGTCTGATTGGTTACACATCATGAGTAATAGCCAATCAACACGGAAGGATAAAGGATACAAAGTTCTTTTCATCAAGATTTTCATTTTTACTACACATATTTATCAGTTATTACTTTCCTAGCAATCAGTAATAGCCCTAATGAAATATCTGTGGACTCATAGGACCTATATAAACTTAAGGAAGATACCTACAGTGACAGCATCATCATATGTTGTAGCCTGGTTAAGCACTAGTTCACCATGTCATCGTCTTCTGTTGCCACCTCGTTCCATCTGGCCCTGTGAGTGCTTCTCTCTGGTTGGGAAGCAGCAGACCAGAGGAGACCACAGAGTGCAGATGATCACAGGGTGTTAAAGCACAGTGGGATGTCCAGAGTTAAATGAGTTGATCGGAGGGTGTCAGCTTTCAGCCTCCCTGCAGGAAACTGCATAATACTGTAACAGTGCAGATAGTGTTTCCACCAGCCTGTCTGGCTGCTTCACTGTATGTGGGTGTATGTATGTATGCCTGCTGCCTGTGTGTGTGCTGTCCTGAGGTGGTTGTTACGGAGCAGAAATAGGGCAGACGGACTTAGAGCTGTCACTGACGCAGGAATGCATAGGTGGCTTCTTTCAAGTCCTCAGATAGGCTAAGGGAGGACAGTGAGAATGTGATGCTGGGATTAGAGAGTGAGAAGTCCTTATGTCGAGAAGAAGTGTGTGTGAGTGTCAGATAAGAAGCTAGCGTTGTGTGTGTGTGAGTGTGAGAGAGAATGAGAGAGTGAGGTGGGCTCGGATGGTGGAGGGATATTTTGAGTCTGACAAACTCAAGTCTCATGATGTTTTGAAGCTCGGAGGGAAAGAAGGGATGTAGAGAGTGAGGGGAAGAGAGGAAGAAAGCACCCACTCTCAACAAGAGGACTTATGTGCCATGGATCGAATTAATTCTTAAATACCCACATCCTGACAACAATTTTGCTCTTTTATGTGCTCTCCTTTTAGACGTGCATCCTCCGTCTCTGTTGACCTCTGCTGTACGTGTTAGAGATGTGTGTCTAGTTGTACGCTAAAACGAAGAAGGAAACATTAATAATGGATTAGTAAGCCCCCCCAGACTTGCTGTCTGCTTTCTCTGCTCACGTCTGTGGACACACACGTACACACAACTTGTGTTTCCATCACTTAACTGAATATCACATTGGCTTTAATTTCCTGGAGACCTACTCTATCCCCTTACTGTAGCCCCTACTTTCCTAACCAAATTTTAACCCTAGAATTTATTATTCGGGGATCAAAAGCAAGTCTTGTCCCCATATTGTGTTTATACATGAGAACACTGTAAAAAATTATTTTTGTTACTGAAAAAAAAATTACAGTTATTTTATAAATGTCCTTGCTTGGTTAAAGTATAGATAATAACTAATAAAATCACAGAAAAAAAATCTTAATTTACATGTTAATTTAAAATAGGCAAAAACTGTACAACTTCTGTAGTTGTCTAAATGTTAATTTGTTCTTTTACAACATTTGACTGCAAAATTACAGTATTTAAAAAAAAAACTGTATTTAAAATCAGCAAAAAATATTGTTATTTTTGCAGATATTTGCTGTTTTTGGAAAGAGACATATATATTAAGGACTGAAAAATGTTAAATACAGTTTTAAACTGTTATTTTACAGATTCTCTGTGTGATATACAGCACAACTACAGAAAACACTAATTTACATGCTGACTATAAAAAGAAAAACTATGCACAATGT
>OMNN01028289.1:0-17984 GCA_900302755.1 Chromis chromis | reverse complement strand
TGGTCGTCCACAAAACAATAGGTGACGTCACAGCGGCTACGTCCAGCTTTTATATATATATATATATATATATATATATGGCTCCAAGAATAGCTGGAATGAACGGCGACAGCAGCTTCCAGTGGTACTTTGTGCCTTCCTTTCTCATTACATACTGTTAGTGAGGTGCACAAAGAATTTTGTACAGCCCCAATTACTGACTGATGTTAGAGATGTATAATTATTGTAAATTTGCTTCTTTGTGGCCTCTGAGTCTTGTCCTGCTAATGACGGAACACGCTGGCCTCCATGCTGCGTTCTACGCAATGTAGAAGCAGGCAAGATTGCTAAAAACAAGATAATGAGATTACGGATGTTCAGTAATTGATGATTGGTATTATTAAAAGTATCCAACTGTGCAGATAGTCACAGTGGTGATATAAAAGAAGTTACTGATTATATATCAGTGGGTATTGTTATTAAGAAAGTCCGCCTCAGTACTCAAGTTGACGTGTTCAGATTTCTCTTTCGTTGCTGTTTGTCATTGTTTTTGCTGCAGCTTAAACCATTAATAAATTGTTTCCAGTTAACTTATTTTAATTTTGTGGACAACTAAACATGTAACCCCTTGAAATTGGGGCTATTTTTTTTGAAATCTCCACCTTTAAAACACTACTGAATTCAGTCAACACTGACTCCTCAGCTGTGAAGCCAAAACAACTTTTCTGCTCTATGGATGAGAGTCGGATTTTGAAATATAATAAGTCTCTGTATCTTGTAGAGAGTGAATTACAGCTTCATAATGAAAAGTTAATTAATGGTTTTATTGCAGGGGAAATGAATAAATATGGCATACTACTCCAGCATTTTAGTCATTTGACAGCTCAAAATGAAATTTTTTTGCTTCAAAAAAAGAAAGCTTGAAGATAACGCTGCTGAGGTGCTTCCGAGCAAGGTACTAAAGCCCCGTATTTGACACGACTCCTGCAGGAGAAGATGAATGACAGACATAGAACACTGAAGGGACGCAACCCAGGGAATCGGGTGTGACGTCGGTCTATTTTTGTGTGTCCCTCTGCTTCCTCCTGCCTCATCTCATCAACACGATGCTTACTTAGCTCTGCTTGCAAAACTACTCAACACGAAGCCACTCGAAGAGAATAAGGGCTTGCACGTGTGGAAAGGAGCACTTTAAATCTGGTAATCACTGCATCGATTTTAGAGACGTTCCTCTGATTTTTATGCTTAGGTTAGATGGAGTCAGCTGGGCCAGCATTAGCGTAGTATTGTGTTGAGGATGGTCTGAGGCACTTCAAACAGGCTGTACACATGATAATCATCATAATAATCTATATTTATAGAGCACTTTTCAAACTGCACATCATAAAGTGATTTACAAGGGCAGCATAGCAGACAAATCATAAAATCATGAGGTTTTAAAAGAAGAAGCACAAACACCGATTTATTGAATAAAAATTCAAGTTGGGCAGCCGTGGCTCAGGTGGTAGAGCTGGTTGTCCACTCACATCTCAAAGTGTCTTTGGCAAAAAAATTAACCCCAGACTCTCAAGACTCCATCCTCTTTTAGTTTTCAGCCAGGCACCTAGAACAGACAAAACACCTCTGTCCAAGGACCTCAAAGGACAGCACAAAGAGGTCAGAGATATAAAGAGGTCATGAAGGGCCTTAAAAGTCATTAACTAAATCTCAAAATCTATCCTACAACATACTGGGTGTCAGCCAAACAGGAGGGATGTGATCACATCTCTTGATTCTGGGTAAAAAGTGAGTTCTGTACAGTCTGGAGTCCATCAGTAGGTTTTTGGTTCAGGCAGGTAAAAAGGCTGTTGCAGGAATTAAGGCGTGATGAGATGAAATCGTCTTTAAAAGTTTTTCCGGTTATGTCGCATGACCCATGTGCCTAGGCGTAGCGGCTGTCCCGGGTTCAATTCCGACCTCGGGCATGTCCTTCCCCACTCTCTCCTGTTTCCGACTGTATCCACTGTCCTATCCAATAAAGGCATAAAAGGCCAAAAATGAATCTTTAAAAAAAAGTTAAAATAGATTGTATTTCTAAAATATTTCTAGGATGATGAAATCACGATTGCACAAGCTGCTCACAGCTTTGATTACTGTCAAACCAGACACTGAGATCCTTCACAACAGGCTTGATGTGATCCAAAAGGGAAACCGGATGATGACAGAGTTACACACCAACATCTGAATATATGACTCATTCAATAAATGTTTCACATAAGATCAGCAGATGATGTTTCCTTGTTTTCACGTTGGTATAAAAGACTGAAGATCAATAAGACTGTGACCTCTGCAGGTTGCATGAAAACGGATCTGATTCATAACATCTGCACAGAATATTTTATTTGAATGCTTTTTACCGAAGTCACTACGTCTTAACACACATGTTTTCTCTCATTTTGTGCTCTGGCAGATTACCACCTGTCTTGCTACAAGTAAATACAAGGTAGAACTGTACTAAACTAAAGAGGCCTGTTCTTTCTTTCCCCAACAAACTCATCCTTCGTCATGTCCAATCTCTTCCTGTGATCTGGAAATGCTTCCTCCCTCTGCTATTATGAAGGATTTTCTAGTTATTAAGGAGGCTTCAGGGGGAGTTTCGAGTGAGGAAACTGAGGTGTATCCTCTGCAGAAGACTTGCTGTGATGTATAGCGGCTGCACCTTCTTGGGCGTCCGTTCAATTTGACAAGTGTGCAACACATCAAAGTAACTAGTGTTGCTCAAGACTGACACTACGGAACAAAGGATTTCTTGTTTGGCAGCTTTGGCAAGTTTGCATCAAATGAAAAGCACCTGTGTTTGTATGATGCAGTTTATGATGCTGATATAACATCTGTAATGTCACTGCCTTTTTCTCTGCTGGTTCTCACCCACATTATTTCCTCAAATGTCACCAGTTTCTCTTTATATTTTGGAAATATGAAAGTTAACAAAGATGTTTTGAAGCAGAGATGATTTGGCCCTAATCTGCCATCTAGAGGATAAATGTTTTATCCTGCAGAGATGCAAATAAAAAGTATGTGAACAAGTATGTGAATAATGTAGCTCGTTGCTGCTATTGTCTGTGTTTATCGGTGCCAAAACCTTTGTGTGTGTCTGTGTGTGGTAGCAACCTGAGAGTAGATGCACACCTGAGCAGCCCGGTGTAAAAGCCCCAAACACTACAAGCCTACTGGGATTTTCCCTGATCCTTTCCACCACTACCCTCCCAAGGAGCTACTCTGTGGATAACGATATGTAAAACTGTGCTTGCCATCAGCGGTTTCCTGGTGTGAATGAATGTGAAGCCGGATGCGTCACCTTCCCTTGAATAAATACAAGCAGGTATGAATCCACCAGATGTGATAAATGGAAGGTTTCAGGAGCAGAAGGTCACTCATACAAAGAGGTAGAACCTTGAGCGTTTATCTGCCGTGACAAAAAGCCTGAAGATTGTGTGACTTTGTGTCTCTGTGCTGCATTCACAGCGCTCTTAATCATATGGCATAATGCATAATGGTACAGCATAGGTCGATGTGAGGTTGGCAATTTCCTGTCCACACTTTATCCTCTACAGCTTTTTCTATGAGGTTTTGTGTCTGAATCGGTTTCTGTATCCTGAAAGTGTTTTAACTGTACCCCAATTTCCTTATTCCTCTTTTTCTGTTTGAGGCTTAATGTAGTGGAGCTGGTGGAGCAGCAACAAGTAGATCAGATGTGCTTTGTGTGGCTCTCATACAAAATGATTTAGAGATTTTGTCTAACGCAGACATAAAAATGGTATAATTTACTAACTGACATGAATAAAATGGGTAAAGGTGATATACCTTAACAACACCAGACAGAAAATGAGCTTTTACATTCATTTATCCAACAACCATATCAATAGATATAATATTGTGCTGTGGAAAAAGTGGCACTCAGAAGCCGGTGTTGACCCCTTTAGCAGTAATAACATCTTGTTTTGGATAATTATCCATCAGTCTCTGCCATCAGCTTGCTAAAGTGTTTGACCACTCATCCATGAAAAAAATCCCTACAGCTGCAAGATATCAGAGGGTTTTCTCACTTGTTCTGCCCGTTTCAAATCCCCCCCATGATATTCAATGGTGTTCAAACCAAGTCTGTGACTACACTATTCCATAACCTTCCATTTCTTCTTTCTGAGTCATTCCTTGGTGGGTTTGTTAGTGTGCTCAGGATCATTATGCTCTTCACTTACGGTTCAGCCTTTGGACAAATGGCCTCACATTATCTTCAAGCACTCTTTCATATGATGGCAGCGAAGAAACCTGAAAGCATATGTTTCACAGTTGGTTTGAGGTTGTTCTCCTGTTTTCCAAGCAGGTCTATCTTTGCCACCTAATCTTGAGCCTCTGATTTAAACTTCATGGACTTATGATAAATGCAGAGATGTACTTTGATTAGTGACATGGATTCTTTTCATGTGCTTATATTAAGAAAATGACAGAAATTTCAGTCAATTTTAGATTTCATTTGTTTCAGTATATCACTTTTGTCTGAAGGCACCGTTTCAACAAAGATCAGCAGTTTGCTTGTTCAATGTTTTTAAAACAAACGTCATCAGTCTTTGCATTACTACTGAGTGAGATATGGTCAGTAACAGTGTTTTTACCCACATTCGTTTCCTCATGCTGATAAAAAACATAATTCCAACAACAAGTTCCTCTCAAACAGTGTCAACTTGAGCAAGCTCAACATAGCCAGACTTTCTTTGTGTAAGCTGCTTGACAAAGTCTAAAGCCCCAATCAGAGATTATATTACGATGGTTATCAGCTTTATTTGTTTACCAGGTTTTATGCATCAGCCATGTGTGCGATCACATAAAAGGGGGCGTTTGATGTGTCATTTGGCTCTTCTTCCTACGAAATAGACTGATTGCATGCCTCCTACTTTACTCAAGAGAAACTGATTATTAAAATGGCAAGCTATGAAGAATTAAAAAAAAAAGATTACTGCAAAAAGCAACACCGTTGCTTCTAATAAGGCAACAGAAGACAACTGGCAGAAAATTGCTGATCATGTAAATTTGTGAGTTAATACTTTGTGAGTTAATAAGGTTTATTCGATTTAGCCATTTACTTTACAGCTGCACATTAGAGCTCTTAAACCTTTACTTTCACAGCCTATAGAATATATAATTATGACACTCAATAAGTGCATTTAGGTCCAACAGTGTCTCATAATGAAGGATATGAGGAAGTCACTTAATTTTCTGGCCAAATGAAAATGAAAATGACGTTATTGATTAGTTATCTGTGATAAATAGCAATAGACTAATTCATTTTGTGATTAGTGTTTTATTAGCTTCAGTGCCAACAGGGTATGCGGAGTTGGCCGCAAAATATGAATCATACATAAAAATACAATCCAAAGTAGATTATTATTTCTCAGCCTTTATCATTGGTAAGGGGCAGCTCCACCAGACTACACAGTGGCAGAAGAACGGACTCTTTCTAATAATCAAGGTTGCCCAATAATGGAGGGGATCAGGGGGGCATCCAGTCTGATCAAGGTGCTGGCAGCTCCCAGCAGCAATTATTTGTCCAGGGTATGTACAAGTAGCTTGGTGATAAAGTACTGAATGCACATTTGCAGTGGCCATCAGGTATTTTAGGTTTTGAAGGAGATATTATGGTTTTGCCTGAGCTCCCAGCACACACTCTTATTGACTTCCACACAGAGGTAACTGTCAACGTAAGCTCTCATGAACCCTCATCAGGTCCGTGTAGAGGAGACAATGTCTGTGCACACAGAAAGGTCTTTGATGGTCAATTTATCTTAAATATATAGTGACCTTGGGTCCAAGAATCCCTAAAGTAGAAATGAAAGTCTCATGGAGACTTTAATCACCTGTCCCTTGTCACATTATCAACATTTCCTGAAAGTTTCATGAAAATCTGTTCATAACGACAAACGCCGGCAAAAACACAACCTCCGCCGCTTCGTTTGGCGGAGGTAATTATTGCAGTAACTGGTACTTAAATACTAAAAACACTTTAGTAAAGTATGATTGACATTGTATAGTGCAACTTTTTTCTCTCTTACCAGCAAAGGCAGTGATTTGAACGCATGCGTGACACACACCCAGTGATGGCATCATTTCTTTTCGTTGATGTTAAATAATATACAGCCTGTCTGATGACTGCACCAGTGGGATGTTGGAGGGGTCACAACATCAGGGGCCACCAGTGGGGCACGAGGGACTCTCTATCTCCTGATGACGGCTATGTTGTAGAGCACCGCACATGCTGATATTATGTGGCATGTCTGCTCACGAGAGACCCTCAGGCCACAGAGGCAGTTAAATCAGGACTTGATGTCTCCAAAGGTCATCTCTATCCTGATCATGCGGTTACTGAGGGCCACATTAAAAGGGTTTTGCAGTGGTCTCAGTGGGATATCCTCTGCAATATGAAAGATATTTGACTGAAATTGTTGTTAAGGATTCATCCACATCACATGATAATGTTCCAATAGCTTTGTTTTTTATAACTTGGCTGCTGCCTGCATGTTCACAGTTTGTCTCAACTGCTTTGTCTGATTCTGTGTAGATGAGATAGTTCATAAATGTGGTTCTTCAAAGAAGTGCAAATGTCTGTGAAAACAAACTCCCTTGTACGCTCTTAGGTCATCATTTATTTATATGTAAATCATCTATTCATAATCACTTACTTGTATGTTTACCCGTTTCCAGAGAAGCTAAATGCTTGTGTTTTTAGGTCAAAGCTGACCGCTGCTTCTAGTCAGATGGCATGTATGTGTTATATAGGATCAAAAGTCTCTGATATGATCAAGTATATGATCAAGTAAGAGTTGTAATGTAAATAAGCTGTCACTCTTGTGCTTTCCTTTCAGTGAGATGCTGCACAGATTCTCCCTATTCTCCCTATTGCAACAGATTAACCTTACACTTTAAGGTGTATTTTTTCATTTTAAGTGAATTTTTAAGGTCTTTAGAGTCATACCAATTTTTTCAACAGCATACTGACAATGATGGAAATTTTTACAGATTAAGAGCTGCAACTCACTCAGTAACTATTCAAAACACTAATTAGTTAATTCCTCTTGTAATTTTTTATTTAGTTTTTATTCAGCGACAAATAAACTAAAACATGTTGTCCATGTTATTTTTAAAGTTATTTATTACTAGTTTCGTTTTCATTCTGAAAAATAAATTGTCAAATTATTTCCATAACCATTGACCAAAATAGCATTGCTCTCAAAACCCTATATGTTTGCTGTTTCAAGTTCATCAAGGAAGCTGAGTTGAAGGTCTTGGATTTGAAACTTGGATTTCTCGAAACACAACATACTGGTGCACCTCAGACTTAGCAATACTTGGCGACAAAAGGATAAAACACCCACATACAAGCTGAGTAATGTCACACATGCAGTCCAATGCAGCGAGGCGTGCACAGACCTATACATAGGAGGACTAAGCAACTGTTCCACAAGCACATGGTGCAAGAAAAGAGAGCCAGCTGGTCACAGCAAGACTCATCAGTCCATCTGCATCTAAAGGATAAGGGACACTTCTTTGATAGCAATGTACACATTCTGGATAGAGAAGACATTTTAAGGGAGGAATGAAGGAAGCCATATTTGTTCAATTGGAACACCCATCTCTAAACAGAGGACAGTCTACAACACCACTTATCAGGTACTTATAATGCAGTCTTGAGATCTCTCCATGGAAATCTCATTCATCTCAAGGTATGTGTGAGGCTTGGATAGTTATTGGCCCCATTAGCCATGGGCTTTTGGGATGATAACATACACCGATCAGCCACAACATTATGACCACTGACAGGTGAAGTGAATAATATTGATCATATTGGTACTATGTGCTGTTCTGCTGGAAAACCTTGGATTTTGCCATCCGTTGGATGAGGTCTTCAAGAACCAGCAAGAGACTCCAATTGCCATCTACTGAAGCTCTTTAAAGATCTTGTAATAATCTAACATGAGACAACAACAAAATCTAAGCTGTACAGTTTCAGTGATGTTGGTAGAACAGGCCCTATTGCAACAAGCATCTGGATAACAGCTGCTTTTATTACTCAGACTTGGTCCAGTTTTAAGAGTTTTGGAAGGAAAAGGAACCAGCAGTAATTTATTTTATTTCCAAGGGCATGCACTTCCATGCAGAACATTTAGATAGATCCAGATCGATGATAAGAACCCTGGAAACTCTCAGTCGACAGCTTTGCAGTCCTGAAGGACTTTCTTATAGCACTATCCTGTAATTCACTGCTCACTGTTTATGATGTGGAGACGATATAGCCATTATCTTTTATTGGACTTTAGTTTCATTACTCAAAAATAAAAGCCCCTTTTGGAGATCTGTTTTGCCTGGTTTAGTCAATGGTCCTTAGTTAATGCATCCTGCTCACACTTACAGCTAAACATACAGTTTAGAATCACCAATTAACCTGCCATGCATGTCTTTGGACTGTGGGAGGAAGTACCCAGAGAAAAACCGATGCAAGTACAAGGAGAACATTCAAACACACAGAATGGACCAATAAGTTCAAACCCTCAACCTTCTTGCTGTGAGGAAATGTTAATGCAGCAGCAAACAATGATTTAATGTTTAGATAAACTTTGTGTCTGCAGTTTGTCTCAAATACAAAGCCTCCCTGCACTAAATTGGCTCCTTCGGGAAGTGATTTATAAAATTCAGTGTAGAATCTTTCACATTTATGCTCATACATGCTCTCATCTGCTGCCAGCATCTGACCCAAACTTTCCACATATTTACTCTTCTCACCACCTTAAAAGCCTAGACTATAAATCCACAAATGTTCAGTCTGGGGACGAAACTTAAAACTCACCTCTCCTTTGGGCCATAAATAATCAGAATATGATTGCATCAATAAAACATGAAGTGCATGAATGAGTGCGAGGTGCAGTCGGCTCTCAGGTCTGTGAATCATTGTGCAGGCTGAATGAAACGCTGCACTGATCCCAGCTCACTGTGTCCTTTGTATGTCGCAGAATAAAATACAGCAGGAAGAGAAAGAGCAGGTCTGAGTCCTGAGGAATCAAACTGTAGTCTGACAGAACATAAGTTAGTGATGTCCAGGAGGAAATACAAGCTCTTATCATGACCCCAGCTCTGGAAATGCTCACAATAACGTTAACATCCTGACAGTCTCATACAAGCATTACTGGGATGATAGAAGTCTCACTACCACATTTATATACAAATGTTGCTGTACAGCAGTGGGAAGTGTTTGCTTCTGCCAGTTTGTAAGTGCAGATAAGAGCTAAACTGTTTTCCAGATGTTGAACTTAGGGTTGGTGTCTAGTCTGATCCACTGGATTAGCCTATATTTCTTTAATCCACATTAACATTTAATGCTGAATGATTGTCAGTGTAATGTGCAAGATTTCATTATCTCAATATCATTGCCAGTATTACTTATTACTTGTTCTATTCTAGTCAAATTTTAGCTTACTTATTTTGTTTTCAGTAATGTACTACATACACACATGTACAAAATTGTTGGTACCCTTCCGTTAAAGAAAGAAAAACCCGGCCACTGAAATAACTTGAAACTGACAAAAGTAATAATAAATAAATAAAAATTACTGAAAATTAACTAATGAAAATCAGACATTGCTTTTCAATTGTGGTTCAACAGAATCATTTAAAAAACAAACATGAAACTGGCCTGGACAAAAATTATGGTACCCTTAACTAAATATTTTGTTGCACAACCCTTTTGAGGCAGCAAATTTCCGTAACTCTCAATGAGACTTCTGCACCTGTCCACATGTGTTTTGACCCACTCCTCGTGAGAAAACTGCTCTAGTTGTCTCAGGTTTGAAGGGTGCTTTCTCCAGACTGCATATTTCAGCTCCTTCCACAGATGTTCAATAAGATTTAGATCAGGGCTCATAGAAGGCCACTTCAGAATAGTCCAATGTTTTGTTCTTAGCCATTCTTGGGTGTTTTTAGCTGTGTGTTTTGGGTCATTATCCTGTCGGAGGACCCATGACCTGCGACTGAGACCAAGCTTTCTGACACTGGGCAGCACATTTTGCTCCAGAATGCCTTGATAGTCTTGAGATTTCATGTACCCTGCACAGATTCAAGACACCCTGTGCCAGATGCAGCAAAGCAGCCCCAGAACATAACCGAGCCTCCTCCATGTTTCACAGTAGGTACAGTGTTCTTTTCTTTGTATGCTTCATTTTTGCGTCTGTGAACATAGAGCTGATGGGACTTGCCAAGAAGCTCCAGCTTTGTCTCATCTGTCCAAAGGATGTTCTCCCAGAAGCTTTGTGGCTTCTCAGTATGAATTATGGCAAATTCCAGTCTAGCTTTTTTATGATTTGCTTTCAACAGTGGTGTCCTCCTCAGTCGTCTTCCATTAAGTCCACTTTGGCTCAAACAGCGATGTATGATGTGATCTGGCACTGATGTACCTTGACCTTGGAGTTCACCTCTAAGCTCTTTGGAAGTTGTTCTGGGCTCTTTGGTTTCCATTCATATTCTCTGTCTCTTCAATTTGTCATAATTTTTTCCTCTTGCGGCCACGTCCAGGGAGGTTGGCTACAGTCCCGTGTACCTTAAAGCTTCTGAATAATATGTGCAACTGTAGTCACAGGAACATCAAGCTGCTTGGAGATGGTCTTATAGCCTCTACCTTTAACATACTTAAAGGTAAAGGCTATAATTTAGCCTTTACCTTATAAAGGTAAAGGCTAAATTTTCTATAATTTTCTTTCTAATCTCCTGAGACATCTCTCTCCTTAGCTTTCTATGGTCCATGTTCAGTGTGGTACACACCATGATACCAAACAGCACAGTGACTACTTTTCACCCTTTAAATAGGCACACTGGACACACATTAGTTTAACATCCCTATGGTCAAATTATTTTCAATCTTTTCTAGGGATACCGTCATTTTTGTCCAGGACAGTTAAATTTGTTTTTTTGTTTTTTTTTAAATGATTCTGTTGAATCATAATTCAAAAGCAATGTCTGATTTTCATTGGTTAATTTTTAGTAAATTTTTTATTTATTATTACTTTTGTCAGTTTCGAGTTATTTCAGTGACCATTGTGGGCTTTTCTTTCTTTAACAGAAGGGTACCACCAATTTTGTTCACATGTATATGTATCCTAGTTGTAGCATTCTATAAGTTTTCCATGGGTTGTGGTCACACAGGATGGTTCTTTTTTTTTTCACACAAATTCAGTTTAAACATCATATTTTCCAGTGTTATAATTTGTTTGTGCTTGAGTCTAATTTAAACATCACATTTCCCAGTTTTGTCATTTGTTCAGTCTTAGAAAATAATTGTCAGAAAATAGTAAAACAAGCTCCTAACATGTCCTTCTGAATATCACGAATTAAGTAAAAGTGAAAATGGCAACATTGGAAGAACTGAACCAAACTATGATCAGAGGAAACAATGACTTAAATGATTAATTGCAGATTAATTTTGTTTTGAACAAATTATTGATTAGTCGTCGTGACTTAAGTTTAAATTGAAATGTTCCTGATAATTAAAATGACAACAAAGACACAAAAGAACCGCAAGAAGACACGAAACAACAGCAGAGACTTCAGAATGACTGCAAAGAGACACAAAATGACTAAAAAGAGACACAAAGTGATTAAAAATATACAAAAACAACCACAAAGAGACATAAAGAGGACTACAGAGACACAAAGTGATGCAAAACAACTAGATTGGTGAAAAATGATCTCAAAGAGACACAAAACGACTACAAATAGACACAAGGTGATACAAAAAGAGACACAACTCATTCACAAAGAGACATAAAACAACTGCAAAGACGCACAAATAGATGCAAAGTGACCACTGGTGAAAAATGACCATAAAGGGACACGAAACGACAACACATAGACACAAGGTGATACAAAACAGTCACAGAGACCATAAACAACTGGAAAGACAATAAATGAGATGCAAAAAGGACCACAGTGCTGAAAAATGATCACAAATAGACACAATGTGATACAAAAAGAGACACAAAGCAATCACCAAGAGACATAAAATGACTGCAAAAACACACAGATGAAAAACAATCACAGTGGTGAAAACTGACCACAAAGGGAGACAGAATGACAACTTAACAATCACAAAGAGACAAATACTCAGACTGATCACAAAGAGATGCAAAACAACCACAAAGAGACACAGTAGGACAACATCGGACTGACCACAAAAAGGTGCAAAACAAAGACAAAGAGACACAAATTGATTAAATAAATAAATAAAATAAACACAAAACAACCACAGAGGTATAAAAAAGACCACAAAGACACAGAGGCGCAAAATGACCAAACAAAACAAAGATGTAAAACAACTACAATGAGACGCAGAATGACAACAAATACTGTTCACAAAGAGACACAAAGCAGCACCAAGAGATGATTCTGTGTCCATTTATTTAGTATTTGTTACTAAGGATGGAATCATTAAAAAAAATCAGCCTTATATCTTTTTATTTGAGCTCAGGTGACAGTGGAGGTTATTGGGTTCATGTATGAATGCTGGTCACTCATTGGCCTGTTAGAACATGTGTTAACATGTTGAATACTTTAATATGTTCTAATATTATCCATCATTACACACTGATGTGCTAATGCTGCATTATTAATTATAATCTTATCAGTGTCAGGAGTGGGCCGCCATGCTTCCGCCTCATGTTGTTGTGTTGGATAATCATTTCTGGGTTGCCTTCGTTATGTAATCATATGTCCACCCTTCTCCACTCTGATTGGTTCGTTTGTGTGGCTGTTATTCTATGCAACAAATCACAATCAAAAGCCCAGTCGAGTGAGCCTAAAGCCAGCCAATGGGGTTCACTTGACGTCGCGACGTATATAAAATCTCTGATGTGACGTATGAGGCCTTCAGTTAGAGTCGCCATTTTGTTGTCGTCGAAAACGGGCAGAGAGCAGCGGCAGACGGCGGCAGAAAAAAACCACCAAACCGGCGTTATTTCTCAGCCAGTCCGGGCAGAACCGTTAGCTGCATGAGTTCATGGACTGCCTGCTGATCAATGGTTATGGTATCGATAAGGCTCGTGTAGGTTTACCCGGGTCGCTCAGCTCAAAGATGGACGACAGCGCGGCGAGGGAAGACGCCTGCCGGGACTACCAGTCCTCGCTGGAAGACCTGACGTTCAACAGCAAGCCGCACATCAACATGCTGACCATCCTGGCCGAGGAGAACGTCAACTTCGCCAAGGATATCGTCGCAATAATTGAAGCACAAATCAGCAAGGTTTTTATAAATATAGAATACTCTCAATCACAGATGCTTCATGTCGATGTATGTATGTAGTAGGCCCACACGGCTGTTAGCTGTTAGCTGCTAGCTGAACATGGCGGCTCCTGAATACGTTACATTTCGTTGTTGTTCTAGTTAGCAACGCTCTCCAGTGGCCTTACAACTCAATTTTATTGTGTATTAAAGTGAAAAACTCGTTTATACTTTAATATATTTCACAACAAGACATTATTTATCAGCTTTTTAACTCTTTGTCGAAACTCCGCCGCAGTTTCGCTTTAACTTGATGTGGTCTCCGATTCAGCTGAAGTTGAAATCCACCTTAAAATCATGCAACTTGCGGTTTGAAAGATTTAGTCTTTAATATGAAGTTTAAATTAATGAACTACTTCAAAGTGTTAATACATTACAGTAATGTGACGAAATCTTGGTGTCTTAACTATAATAGTTCACTAAATCAGTTTAATTCAACTAAAAGCAAGCTAACTTTATTCATATACTACAGAAATGACAGAGCACTTAATTAGAAGTCAACAAGAAAGAGCGTTATCACAAAATAAGAACGTATAAATACTACAAACCACAATATATCATTGGTTAGTTTTATTTTGTCACAAAGACATGCTTAAGGTTTTGTTGAACAGGAAGTTAAACTTCCTCAAAGTGCCTCAGTTTTTGAGAGGTAACGTCCTCTAGTAATGAGATGAGCATATAGTGTTTTAACTATGTGACTTTATTAAAGGTGAGCTATTTATTGCTTATTTTAACTAAAAGCAAGCAAGCTTTATTTGTATAGCACAGACATGACAAAGTATTTTAGTAGAGAACAAAGGGAACGAGTAAAACCAGGCTCCAAAATGCCATAGAGGCTGTTTTCATGTTTGGTACATATAAGGTGTGTTATATATGGGAACAAGTTTGACTTCAGGAAGGCTGTTTTCAGCTCAGGTTTAAGCTTTTCCCCTGTAAAAAAATTATTCAAAATCTATTCATGAATCGTCGTCTTCTAATAAAGTTGCAGCTCTACTGTTCAGCCTTGATGTAGTTTAAAGATATAAGTAATAACAAAAGGGCATACTGAAGGCAGTTTAAATATCACCACAAAGACATAATCATAAGGAAATAAGTGTTCACTCACATTGGTCATGAACAAAAGTGTGACCCAATAGCCAAAGTAAACGGTGATCTAATCAGCACAGGAAGGAACACTTGATTATTTAAAATTACTGGTTCAGTTGATTACGTCAAGTCTGTAACACATTTATAGCAAGAGATGTTGACTCAGACAGAGAAGTAACACATAACATTACAAATGTGCTCAACAAGTTAATATTGTAGGGATAATTATTTATTCCCGACCAATTTAAACGTTAAAGTTGAGACCCTTCAGTACTGTTGGGGTGGATTTTGACTTGGCGTAGCCACTGGAAGTATTTTGGCCTTTCGTCTTTGTATTCCTGCAGTATGTCTCGTCAAATCTGCTGATTGAGGCGGGACCACATCAGTGTTTTTAAATGGTTGTCAGTCTAACCTATTGTTAATAAATATTGTTGGGTAGTCATTGTTAAAAGCAGGAGATGGGCCCTCTTTAACGCCCCCTCCACCCTCTTTAGAAATGCATTTCAGTCAGCAGGTTGCCTCAGTTACCTCTGTGGTCAGTGTTTGCATTTTCACACCTAGCGACACAAAGCCCACCAGAAAACAAAGTTTCTCTGCTTTAATTCACTAGTGAATCTTGAATTACTGAAATGTTATTGAATGGTTAAAATGTTTATAATAAAAATTGTGAAATGTGCTTTTTGTCATTTTTTATTTCCCAGTGTAATTTATTGGTATGACTCTGGTTTACATTTCCTGACACACTGAGTCTGACTCGGCTTGTTTGGACTGGTTGCGTTTACTCGGCTCATGCTGCACAGTTTAGTAACAGACTTCTGCCTCAGTGTGTAGAGTTTAAAAGCAGCTTCTTAAACCAAATGCCAACAAATCATTTGTCCCAAAGGGTTTGCAGTTTTTTAACAACTGAAAGAAGAAAAAGCTTTGAAGGGGTAAAACTTAAAGTGAACACAGCTCACTGGGTGTGGAGTGAAACTCGCTGATGTATCATCTGGGTAAAGTACAAAGAGTGGTTTAAGGAGAAACCCTCTTTGGAGGTAAAAAAGAATGAAGGACTGGACTGAGCTACCTTTTTTTTTAATAACCCTCAGTGAATCTTGGACGTATTTTTCTGCCCTCTCTTTGAGGAAGGATCCTAACCTTTGCAGACACTGAACAGACTGATATCTCTGGAAGATTTTCTTGTTTTGGAGTTGATCACAACTGTGGTCAGATCTTCAAGAAATTTTAATTTTGAATCCAGAAAGAAGAAAAGACATACAGACTACGGACAGCACTTTTTACACTTTTTTTTTCCAGACTTGTTTTCTCCACTTTTTAGAAATTAGATTTTTTTTTTTTACACAGCCGGTGTTTTGATGGGGAGGGCTTTCCTCCCCTGTTAAATCCTGTCAATTTGTGATTAAGCATTTGTTCTGAAATGTTGCTTTAACCCCTGTTGTTTTCTAAACTTGTTGAGTTCTCTATTGCTCCAGGCCCCATCTACCGAGAAGCTTCCAGTTTTGTACTTAGTGGATTCCATAGTGAAGAATGTTGGAGGAGAGTACCTTGCAGTGTTTGCTAAAAACCTAATCACTTCATTTATATGTGTCTTTGAAAAGGTACAGTTCTCTTTGCTGCCGTTAAGCATTATTAAAAATTAAGCACTAAGAATCTTAGCAGCCCACTTCACTTCCCTCTTGTTTGTTGTGTTGCTTGCTTTTTATGTGTAGTCACCTGCACTCTGCTCCTGTGTACTTAATGCTATAATGTAGTCTGCTAATAAAAGTGTGGGATGGAGGGTTAATGTCATGCTTTTGAATTTTTACATCTAATTTTTTAACTCCAGAAAGTAATTTAAAGTTAAAGCAGATGCAGTACTAACACGTGCATTAGCCTTTGATGTGATGTTACTGAAGTGGGTTTTTGTTGGTAGCTGTGGACCAAGTCCTGTCCTTTGTTTGTAGGTGGATGAAAACACTAGAAAGAGTCTGTTCAAGCTACGATCGACGTGGGACGATGTGTTTCCTTTGAAGAAACTGTATGCGTTGGACGTCCGAGTGAACTCTGTGGACCCGGCATGGCCCATCAAGCCGCTGCCGCCCACCGTCAACGCCAGCATTCACGTCAACCCCAAGTTTCTGAAACAGGTGTGTATGCGCTGCAGACACCACACCCAAGAGACTGAGCTTAATAGGTTTGTAGGTTACATGCAGTCAGATTTTGAGAGCCTGAGCACCTCTCAAATACAAAATCCAACAAATTTGAGGTAGTTTCAGTTCCACACTTCATTTTCTATTTCACATGCATTTTTATTAAACTGGATGTTGACATATTCAGGTAAACTGCAATTCCTTCCCAGCTCATGTTTAAATGTCAAACCCCAGGCAGTCTGAGTGTTTGTTTTTTAATTTGTTCCGCTCAGTATTTACTCGCACAACTATAACTAGAAGTAAAGAGAACTCAGTAATGTCTTCAGTCTACTAAAATTGAAAAACAATGAACATGTACATCACCGAGTGCCCACAGATGTTACCAATACTGGCATAAATATGACAGTTCTGTTAAGAGTTGGCTCCGGATGAATAGTTCAAGGACAGCCGAAAAGTTAAAATCTGACAATTTTTTCAGTTTTTCATTTCCTGGCACTGATAAATCTTGTTATTTTGGTGACTTGTTTTGTTTTTTGTATGTTAAAGATGCCATTCAAACCTGCAGGGTGGGTTTTGGGGTTTAGAGGGTTGATATACAATTAATACAAAAATCTGTCATTGCATTGAAGCTATTTCAACTCGTAAAATAACATTTAGATGGTAGAATAACTTTTTAAGTATAATTTAACAGAAATGGCTACATTGTCAATTAAAGAGACACCTAGTTAAATTGTTGAGATATGCCTTTTAGCAGCTGTAATGCTCCTCAGCATGTGACACTTGGACACATCATACCTATGAAGGAGGAACCAAATTTACACACTTTTCCACTGCAACAACTTGTGTCTAAAAACGCCGCACAGTTAGGAACCTGTAACTATTAGTCAGTTATTAATTAGATATAATAATCATTGATTTACTAACAGTTTTCTGGTTCCAGCTTCGGAAAACATGAAGGTTTTCCCCTCTTTGGTGCCATTTTAATCAAATAAAACAATTTTTTTGGACAAACGCTATTTAAAGACGTTACCCTGAGTTCAGAAAGTGTAGCATTTATATCTCTTACAGTTTATTACGTTTCACAGACAAAGCATTTTGTGTCATTATTAGCCATTAGCCACCATTTGCACCCTTATTTTTGTATAGCATCTCCACAACTATTAACCAAACTATCATTCTGATGATTATGTGTCACTAAGGCTGTTTCTTACCCCCAGATTTTTATAGCCATGATTATGTAAAGTCTGAATCTACAATTAACTCTAAATTCCAGCTGTTAGATAAATGCCCTATAGCTAAAAGTAGAAAATATCTGAAAATGGAAGAAGTCAGCAGAAGCTCTTGAAGGAGAAAGCTGGAGGATGTAGGCTCACTTAGTCTAACTTTCTCTTTGTCTCCTTCTCCCTCGTCTCAGTCTGAGGAGGCGTCCTCACCACAGC
>OMNN01028287.1:42078-54930 GCA_900302755.1 Chromis chromis | reverse complement strand
TTTAAGGCATGACGCCGCTAACGAACCCAAGCCTGATTCATTTTCCTTCACTTCACCCAAGAAAAAATAAAATAAAATAAAAAAATAAAAATGACCAGAGTGTTACCAACATGCGCCGGCCAGTGCGATGCCTTTGACTCCCCATTTCAACCACCCAGTCGTCAGACGAAGTGGGGGGAGTCATCGAGATAATTTCCCCTAACCTAACCCTAACCCCCAATATGGTGTCATTACGGTCATTTCATTCGTATACGGTAATTTCATTCGTATACGGTAATTTCATTCGTATATGGTAATTTCATTCGTATACGGTAATTTCATTCGTATAAGGTAATTTCATTCGTATACGGTAATTTCATTCGTATACGGTATTTTCATTCGTATAAAGTAATTTCATTCGTTTACGGTAATTTCATTCGTATACAGTACTTTCATTCGTTTACGGTAATTTCATTTGTATACAGTAATTTCATTCGTATCTGAATGAAATTACTGTATACAAATGAAATTACGGTAATTTTACAGTAATTTCATTCAGCGGATTCCCAGGGGGGCACAAATGAAATTACCGTAATGACACCATATTGACTGTAAAGCGCAACACCTCAGCTTTCAGAAACCGTTGGATTTTTTTCCAATAGCACAAACGGTGACATATTTACGGTATTCCAAAGTGCGCTAGCCCAAACGTTTCGCCGATGACGCATTAGGACTTAAACGGTTAAATATACTTAATCCAGTATGGGAAAAAATGTCTTTTCACATATCCCAGCTTGTTAGGAAGCTGAGGTCAGCAACGCTAAGGGGCCCCTGAAGCAAACAAAGTTAAGGGCCTTGCTCAAGGGCCTAAAAGTGGCAGCTTGACCGTGCTGGGGCTTAAACCGATCTTCTGGTTGGTTGCCCAGAGCCTCAACTTCTAAACCACCACTACCTCTGTCATAGTGGCTGATACCTGCAATGCCGCTTGTAATATTGGGACTTTTCTTAACTTTCCGCCACAAGCTTAACAAAGAAGGAACCACAATTCAGTCTGGCAACGAATGATGTCACGCCATTCAAAATGAATGAGAAACGAGACAAGTGAAGCCCAAAACACACACGTGTGAGTCGTGTTGCCACCATGGAACCGACTTGTTTCAGGACATCTTCCTTGGACCACTGTCAGAAGATACTCACCATGCTGACTGGAAGCCCCCACAAGCCTTAATATTTGGGAGATGTGCAACCCATGATGACTTGGCTCATATCAAAGTCACTTAAGTCTTTACAGCAGCCTAATTTCTCTTGGATCCAACACACTAAATACGTAAACTGACCTAGCATCTAACATATCTCAGACACTGATGTGATCAATTGGAAATAATCAACGTTATTCAGCTCATTTGTGAACAGTCATGATGTGTATGTATAGAAACATAAAGCAGCATAGTATGTATTCATCATGTTGCCATGCTGTAGTTAAACACAACCCGAATCAACACATATTCATTGTACTGTTCACAACCTTAATAACCGCAAGGCGGGCTATTAAAGGCTTACAAAGCCGACTCCAACTATTGTCTTCTCAGAATATAAGAACATTAAACAAAGTGTTTGGTGGGACCCGCTTTCATTAGACTCCAAGTATTACTGCACAGTTCAGCTTTTATGATGATGATTCTTTTTACGACTCTCCAACAGAGAGAAGAGATTCTTTCTGTGGCTGTCTGATGGAAATGATGCCAACAGTAAAGGTTTTTAGTTAGGTTTCCCATTAGGTCTTTCTCTCTCTGCAGCAATTCAGTTTTTACAGTATTCGAAGGCAAAATATATTTCATTCCAGTGCAGAAACTATAAAGTTTCATTCAGTTTGATAGACTGAAATCTGCTGAACAATCTCTAACATCCAAACACATGAATCATTTGATCCTTGTGTGTACCATTGATTCCCCAAGGAAAACCAGACCTAAGTCACCCTACCGGTTCGTTAGGAGTGTATTGTTTGTTTGATACTGTACATAACTTGCCTCAACTGTTATTGTTGCATGCAAAACACATATTTAGCTTATCTGAGAGCAAACACTGGCCAGATCAAAGCATAGGCGCCGTTGCGACATCATTTAGCAAGTCAGACATAACAGTGTGCATCCCCACCCTGATGGTTGAACACATGTATACATTTGTTGCGGAGCTACACCAGAATGCCTATACCAAACAGATCGTTTTAAACATGGAAATAGGCGGACGCTGATCCTACCAGAAGGGAACTGGCGCTTAGACGTCAGTTGTGGATTTGTGGTGTTTACATGTGACTCCGTCCTCAGAGACAGGATGGGGTGAATGTAAATGCTGCCTTTCCTGAACACACATATTGTAAACAGACATACATCAACCTCCATCAAACAGATGGAGGGTGGGTGATGGTGACATGATAATGAGTTTGACATCTAAAGATTTTTAACTATTTTTCTGCCATTTTATACATCAACATGGTGAACATCTTTTGTCAATGCATCAGTCAGTGCTGTGATCATTATATGGGAAATTCCAGTCACTTTCATTGTATCGAGGTAGAATCACACCAAACACCTGGTCACATAAACTTAAAATTACAGACAGGTGACAACTTAAAGAAAAATATGAACTATTTACCCCTACAGTGAGTGGATTCGGTCATTCCATATGCTGTGGAAGGGTTTTGGCTGGCAGGTTCAACTTGTCCCCTTAAAATGAAAGGTCACTGCAGATCAAGACAAAGTTATTTATCCTATGATGACGCATTTCTATTCTGATGGGTTTGGTTTCTCCAGGATGAAAATGTCCACATCCACAGTATGAAAACGAGGTTCATCATATGTTATGGCTTTAACAGTCACCAGGTCTTAACCCAACTGAACATGTATGGGACATTTTGGACTGACATGTCGGTCTCTCTGCTCTCTACCATCATCTTCAAAACACCAAAAACGGGAATATCTTTTGAAAGAGCGACATGCTATTTCTCCAGTAGAGTTACGAGACTTGTAGAATCAATGTCAAGGTACACTGAAGCTGTTCTGACAGCTCGTGGTGACCCAACACCTTACAAAGACACTTTATGTTAGTTTTTTTCTTGTCATCCGTCTGTATTTCTACGGAAATATGACAATTTTGGTGTTCTCTTTTGTAACCTGAAGAAACTGACACTTTCAAAGTCCTTCAATCTATCACCTTGTTTGTTTGTTTTTTAAATTTGGTTCTTTTATGACTGAGATCAGGTCACAGAAACAATGTTTTTTCTGCTAAAAAGATCTGATGAAATCATGAATGATAAAAATCGCTGTCACAGCAACTACGTGTACAGCTATGACAATGGAAAACGGGTAATGGAGGATAAAGTGACACAAAGCAAGAAGGATTTCAGACTTTGCCACTAATATACATGTTCCTCTTACAGACGTTCAACGTGTTTCGAAGTTGGTGGTGTGGGCACATTTAAAATGCAAACAAAGATGTCAAATTAACTCAACTTGCCACTTGGCAGACTAATTTAGGCTACAGGCTTGTGGCATGGATGACTTCATCGTCTAACTTAAATCTTTATGAAGCTGTAAAAACATGGATACAGTTGCTACGTCAACATACCGGCGGCACATGTATATGCTCACTTCTTGACAAGGTCATTTAAGTCAACGGTGGGTGTTTGATGTATAGAAAAACATCTACTGTGACAAAACGAGGGTCACCATGGAGATCCAAGTTCTGAAGTAATGTAGTTACTGAGTAGAACAATACAGTCTAAGGATATTTAACAGTGCAGACTGCTGATTAGAAAAGTGTCTCAGAAAAGCCAGTTGCCTATAAGACAGGGATTTTGGGAAAGCAGGGCAAAGCTGCAATGGGTTCCGGCTGTGCAGGGGAAGAATCAAACAATAAACCACAGCTTTATGGTTAAAAGGAACCTGCTTATCCAAAAAGCAGCCAGGCTATCAGACACAGCAAGCTCAGAACAATTACTGTGTGTGAAGCTGGAGAAATTCAGCAGTCAATTTAGCAGTGGACGCTGAGGTGAATGAGTGGTCGGAGACGTGGTAGATTTGATGAGAGTACTTTGGTATTTTTGCAGCTTAATGCCATGTTTGAAATGAAACTGCTGACTTTAAAGCCATCTTATTTTGGATTTGCTGGATTACCATAAAAACCAGTGCACATGTCCCTTCACCAAGGCTGTCCCCTATTTTACTGAGAAAATTAGGCATTACTTAACTTCAGTAGCTCCACCTATCCTGGGAGATACTCACTGACTATAAACTTACAGCTGAATCACACATGTGCGTATTGCTAATAAACTTCAAACTAAACCAAATGCAGTGGTTTTAAAACATCCAGTATTGAAATCAGTCCCTCTTACACCTCCCTATCACTCTCAGCAGCAGCTACTTAGTCTTTTCCTTTAAGTGTGCATTACATAAAACGTGTGTTGTCCACATACCCAAAGCCTTTGGCCCATAACATTTGTTTTGATTTCCTTTCTCAAAAGAGAATGTGGCTTTAATGAGCTCCCAGTAATTATAGTGTAGAGGAGGATTGGCTGAGGTCACCTAACCAGTGGTCATTACCGCTCCATTGGCAGCCCCCTGTTTGATACATGGGAGCAAGTCAAACCCTTCATGAGATTGACCAGCTATCTGTCAAATGATCCTGCCACAACTTTTTTAATAGAAACAGCTCGATGACCATCGCATCAACTGAAGAAAGTTTTGAAGAATGACCACTTCTTTCTAATGGCCTGGTCACACGGGAAAAAGGAGAGCTGATTTGCTGACTACTTGTGAACTAGTTAGTGAGCTACTGTGGTAACTGTGAATGCTGCTAAGCTAGCTGGCTGGCTAACTGCTAGCCACAATGCTACGCTAAGGTAGGTGGTTTGCAAATTCCAACAAGCAAATCAGTTGTTACTTAGATTTAACACTCAGGCAGCTTTTTGCTATCCAGCAAGCTCCAGGGCTGAAAAATGAAGCTAGTGCATAAGACAGGGGTGCCTCAAGGGCCACTATCCTGCATGTTTTAGATGTTTCCCTCTTCCAACACACCTGATTCAAATGATCAGGATCGTTATCAGGGTTCTGCAGAGCTTGAAGATGAGCTGATCATTTGAATCAGGTGTGTTGGAAGAGGGAAACATCTAAAACATGCTGAAAAGTGGCCCTCGAGGACCTGGATTTGACACCCCTCGTCTAAATGAATTAAGTTCTGACATGCTACAGAGAACATGAATATCCTAAAAAACCAATCTCTGCCTCTTTGGATTAAAAATGGCTGTTTGTTTCATTAGCAGAAACTACTGCATGCAAAAAGACCTGCTATAACTGGGCTAAAATTTAGTAAAGCAAAACTGTTACATCTTTTTAGGTGAAAAATGAGAGATCAAACCTATGGTAATTAACCCTAATGATAAATTCTTACTCAAAGGTCCCATGTCTTGCCCATTTTTTAAGTATTACATGTCTCCAGTGTTTCTTTCAGCTTTTCAGCTCAAAATACTGCAAAGACATTTCACCCGAAGTGTACAACCTCTTGTTTTAGAGCTGTTCTAAACAGCTGTTACATAGCACCTGGGTCGAATTCATACTTGCTTAGAAGTCTATACCAACCAAAAAAAACCCGTTTATTTTCATCATATGGGACTTTTAATTTTGACCTGATGGACAGTGAAATCAAGAAACAACGTCTTTACCTTACATTTCAGAAACCCTTTCTGTTCAAAATAAAAGAAACATGTTTACAGAAGAATTACATACCTGCATCTGTTGATAAATGGCCACCTTGTGTTTCCAGATCCTGGTAAAACACACACCCTGCTGCACTGACCACACCATGCATCTGGCTCTGGACCGGGTCATTCTCTGTAGCTGGGACCTGACAAATGCTCTGTGCTTCGTCATGGTTCGGCTGTGGCTTCTTGCAGTCCCCCTCCAAGTTAGGCAGGATGTTCAGTCCCATCATGATATCCTCCAGCAGTCTCTCTATCTGCTCATCAGACTCTTCCACAGAGCCCTGAGGCGGTGGGAGTGACACTGACTCCAGCTCACTGCTTTGATTTGGAGTGAAATAGCCACTGGAGAATGACTGGGAGTCAGAGGTGGCGTTGGAGTTATTTAGTTGTTCGGGGGAGTTTGTTGCAGATTGATGGTTCTGGGTCTCCAGTTTCTGACCTGTGCACTGGTTGACGGTGGAAGGAGGAGGATGGACTTCTTTAAGGTCCGTCTGTGGAGTTTTAAGGGTGGAGCAATCCTATTAGAAGATGAGAAACAGGTCACACATGTTTTGCTATGCAAGCTCAGCTCAATAAGATTAAATTTGTAGTAATCATTAACGCGATGAAGCAGCTTCTAGGTGATCACATTTGTACTCACTGTGGGCTAATTTTTCACTGCAATATAAAATTACCATAATTTCCCTGAGGGAACCATCACAAGGGATTAATAAAGTTCTATCTATCTATCTAAATCCTGCATCACTATTGAAACAGCACAACCATGGCAAGAAGTAGAGGGAACTCAAAAATGTCTTTAGTGCAGGATAACAAAGGTATAATGCCATAAATCATGAAAAAAGAAAAAACAGAAGCTGAATTTGTAAACTGAATTTGATTCAGTTTACAAAAATTACACCATTTTTCCAAGTGCCCACAAGCATTACTAATACTGGGCAAAACAGACTTACAGGCTCTGTAAAAACACAGCCTAAAAGTTCTTGAATTTTTGTCACATCACTTTCGTTCGAAGCTGGGTCAGTGATGGCTTCTCAGCTGCACCAAGAAGCGCAGAATCTTTTATTTTTTACAGAATCAGGTGCAGACCTTAAGGACCTGGTCTTATCCGATAACTGAAGTTGGCCAAGCGGTTTTCCAGTTTGGAAAATTTCTGTAGGTGTTATCTTTATGAATGTCTAAAATATTAGGGTTTGAATTTTTTTTATTTTTACTACGCTTGCCATCAACTAGAACAGGAGGAGCAATTTTTCTTTCTTTATTTATTTTTTAGTATGTATATGCATGTCTACATGCAGCAGGCACAAAGTTGATGGATGGAAAATGTTTGACCGCAAAGTGCTGTAATGTACAATGTTGGAAATTTAAATAAAGACTGTGGTAAAAATAATGTTTAGTTTGTTTTTTTGGCTTCTTTTTGAATTAAAGTGATTTTGATTAAATATTCAGATTTTAAGCTTAGATCTGGTTGTTTTCCTAACAAATCCAAAAATCGCACATAACTTCAAACACCATGTCGCTTTCTGATAAATGGTGTTATTTTGGTGATTTTTTTAAATAACGTGCCTCTTAAACCTGGCGGTGGGTTTTGGAGTTCAGAGGGTTAAATACAAAACGTGACTTTGCATATGAACGCAAAAATAATCAGCCCAGCTTTTTAAAGCTTCTGCATTATTAGTACGTGTTACCTGAAATGATATCACCACAGGTTGACAAGTCACAGAACAGTGCAGAGCAGCCAGAGCACATACTGTTGCCTTTAGATTTCACTAGAGATTTTGCACTGTTGTCACTCTAAGTCTATTTTTATTACCCCAAGTTTTGATTTTCTTCCTCCAGT
The DNA here is from genome assembly GCA_900302755.1 of Chromis chromis. Lineage (NCBI taxonomy): Eukaryota > Metazoa > Chordata > Actinopteri > Pomacentridae > Chromis > Chromis chromis. The sequence continues at coordinate 47,359 of OMNN01028287.1, read as the reverse complement.
TGAAGTTTTTTTTTAGCGTTTATAATGTTTGTTTTTCAAAAGTAATTCAAATTTAGATTTAAAAAACTATACCTTTCAAATTAAAAGACTAATTTTCTGGATATGTTAACAAAACAATAAAATACTAAACACTGGTTCACCGTCAAGACATCAAAAGGTCATGCTGTTGGCTATTTAGGCCATCATCCATAAGCTAGAGAAATGTATGTATGTGACTTTCTTTGTCATTTAAAGTTTGTCCTAACTTTTAATGATCGGTTTCTTTTGTCATTTCTCCCACTAGTCAAATGTTAAAGCTTCCAAAGAGTAATTATTATGGCTGCGGTGCTGCTGATCTCAGGTGGAGCAGATGATGAAACAGACCTGCTGTCTATCGAGCCTGAGGCAACATCCAGTCTAGACATACTAAGTCAGGATTTTACTCAGCATTTGCATCATACTGCCTTTCACTTTTTCTCAAGGGTACAGAGGGAGCTTCAAAACTCCCCAAACTAATCAGCCTGTCCACGAACACAACTCTCCACAGCTCTACCTCCTCTTCAGCCCGATCTATTCTGCAAAGAATTTGCATTAACTATACATCAAAGTAGCTTCCAGTGGTTTTTAATCTTCATGTGTTACTTAATAAATTTGAAAATAGCATTATTATTTCTCTAAACACTTCCATTCTGCAGGCTTGTTTCTTGTGGTGAAGGCTTACTTTCTTTTATTTATTATGATGTCACTAACACTGGAAAAAATGATGACTCTAAATACTATAATTTGTTGCTATACTTGCCTCCATTCTGCACTGTTAAAACACTGCCTGCAGTTTAGGCGAAAAGCCCTTGAATTTTTGCCATAAGACTGTTGTTCGCAGCAGTCAGTAATGGCTTCTCAAATGGAAATCAAAAGGAATCCAGAATATTGTATCTTTTAAAGAAAAAGTAGCTGCAAACGGTTTGTCTTTGGCAAATGTTTAAATGAGTCATGTAGAATAAAGTGATTTTGATTAAATATTCCAATTTTAAGCATATATTTGGTTCCTTATGAAACTGAACATCACACATGATTAGTTCATGGACTGTGAAAAAGTTGAAAATCCAATGATTCTTTTTTTTTTTCAATTTCGCCAATTTAAAAAAGAAAAGAAAAGAAAATATGATAAAACCAAACCTGCCGGCAGGTTTTGGGATTCTGAGGTTTTGAATCACTGTGTGTGTTGCATTCTAAATTTGAAAATGGCACTTTTAATTAATAATAATCTTAACACTTCCATTATGCAGGCTTGTTATTTTGTGTAGATGTTTATTATATTTCTTGCTTATGTTTATATCAAAAACACTGAGTCGAATTAAAGATCCCTTCTGGTGAAAATCAAGTTCTTTACTTTGGTAACCTGCTCATATGAGGCAGAGACCTCATAGATATGCAGTGTACGGTGTAGACTTACATTTACAGCCTTTTTAAGTCATGAAAGGAGTATTTCTATAGACAAAACGTCTAAATATGCAATTTTGATACATAAAAATGAGATTTTAGTTGTTTATTTAATGACAGGAGAATGCTTTAACGTAAACTTTGACATTTGATATTTTGTTTGTCATGCATTTATCTGCAAGCTTTCTGAGCAATACAAGACAGCTGACAACAGCTCAGAAGAGACTACATTTATTGTATGTAAACTGCAGGGGTATCACTTCCTGTCAAAATCATTATAATAGATATATATTGCACTGCTTGTTAGCATGGCAATTAATATAATGCAGCTTTGTAGCTATGTTTGCAAACGTAATTTAATTTTGTAGATCCCAAAGTAACCGTTTTTGTTTTTTTTTTAAATCATAAACCTCTTTATAAATATATATACACACTGTCTTGATGTTTGCTCTATATAGCAGAATAACTTCGATCTGCACTGGTATGCATCATCAATGCATCACCAAGACCATTTATTGGCTATTTACAACAACTGGCAGGTGAGGTGATACTAATTGTAATGTATTATTTTTCTCAAATCATCCAATCAAATGTTATTAAACTCGATGACACAGTCACGCTTCTCTACCTGTTTCAGGTTAAGAACTGACAGCGTCTCATCTGAGTCTTGGATGCTCACCACTTCCCACACTTCTCCTTTAGTCCTCCTCCTCAGCTTCACCTGCACAGAGGAGAGAAAACACAGCGATGGGAAAACAAAGGATAAAAAGGCTTCCCACACATTTGGTACGACAGTCTGAAGACAGCACAGAAACGCTCATAGCTGAGACATGGGACGATTCTGTCATCAAACTAAATGCTTACATTTAGAGTCATCTTTCTTTTCTGTTCGTGAAATACTCAAGAGTCAAGATATTTTTACAGTCGTGACTGCGCTGAAGGGGAAACGGAGACATGACTCAAATGTTTAGGTAACAAGTGAGTGAGTGGCCTGAAAAATTTGCTGGGTGGAAAATGAATCATAACCTGCAACTCAACAACCAAACAATACAATCTCTAATTGATCATCAGCCTCATATTCTAGAGAAACTAGTCACACACTGGTTGCACTAATGTTAATTTACAGAATGTTAAAATTAAAAGGCACTCAGAGAAGCCGGAGCTAACAAACATAAAAGTGTTAAAGTCTTAAAGATCTTTTTTTTTTTTTTTTACTATTTTTAAGCCACCAACATTTTTAAGCTCATTTACACCTGTCAATATGTGCACATATTTTTTCCACCTAGCTGCAGAACATCAAAGTGTTTCCTGTAGTGGAATTACCATATTTTTTATCCCTGCTCTTCTCATGATGGCCTAAAATGCATTAGAATTCAAAGTTACAAATAACTCAGCCAAATAAGAAAACTACTTCAACTTACATGATAAACATTTTTTTATTTATGTTTATGTGCCATTTTCAAACAAGGCTGTAAATGTGTTACCCAACAGGTCTTATAGGACTTTCAATGTAAATTCTGAGCTTTTGCCTGTATTTAATTTTTAAAGCTTTATCGGGCGAGACCGATGCATCCCCAGGGGAGACCCCAGTTTGTGGTTCTTTTCCCTAAGGGACAACCCCAAATGTGAACCTGAATGTATTTTGACATTATAACTATAAAAGGAAGAGTTTGTTGTTAAGTTGAAGTTTAATTTGAATGAATTTAAAAGAATCAGGCACCAGTTGTCCCTGCAAAGTCTGCAGCAAAGCTCTTTCTACACACTACGCTCCCCCTCCCAATACAATATTGTCCAATACAAATTTCCTTCGGGACAATAAAGTTTATCTTATCTTACGACTGCTGTTTAAAAATTCAAATAACTGTGCACCCCTCTTCTTAGAGGATGCATGGCCGACCCAGGCAGTGGCAGTGCAGGTAGGACGTAAGCATCTACTAGAGATGAGTGGGTACCACAGTTCAGAAAGAAGTCTGCTTTCTCACTTAAAGCTCTGGAAAATTCTATCTCCACAAAGACTGCAGAAGGTTTGCGGTGTTTAAAACCAGCCTCAAAGTTTGGCTGAAGTCAGCACAAAATTGCCTTTAATTTATCTTATTTACTGACTGTATTTATTATCTCACACTGATGGACTTTTAGGTTTTGTATTGGTTTATGTAGTGTAATTATTGTTCTGTGGTTGATTTTTATGTTCCTGCCCAGGAAGAACAGATGTAAATCAGCTGCTAGCTGAACTCTGGCTAACTAAAGAAGTTTTCCTCTATTAAAAGGCGGGGGAAATTTGTCTTAAGCACTGATCACAATTACTTTGTAATCTCAACAAAACACAGCTATATTCTTATGCACAATGAAAGAGAATTTATTCAAAGTTATTTTCTTCGTGAGAGTATTTACTGCTTCTTACCTTGATAGAAATCTGTGTTGTTTCCATCATCTGTTGCATCTGTTTCATCTTGGCCAGGCTCTTTTTTCCTGCATTGGTATGTGGATGTCGCCTCTCTGCAGAGTTTCCTTCTTTCTCTTCTGGCGTCTCATCACTGTTGACCTGTCTCGGCTGCTCTGTATTTTCTCTACTGTTAGCCGTGTTGCCGTTTGTTTTTCCACATTTCAGTCCCGTCCTTTCCTTGTCAACCTGAAAGCTGTTCCAGTTATTAGATGACTCCTGGTGGACGCCGTCTTCATTAGGTCTTGGGGATCTAGACTCATTGTGCAGGGAAATATGGTAGGACACCGTGTCATTGGACAATGCTAAAGTTGACGGGGAATTTGTTATGCTTCCAGATGATTGGCCACTTGTAGACTCTCCATCACTGAGAATACCTGGCCGTTTATCAAATGGGATGTTTTGGTGTTGCAAAGAGACAGAAAAATTCAAACTTTGAGGAACGGAGGACGCAGGCTCTGATGTTGGAGGGTTAGTTTGGTCAGGGACAATAACAGAACTCTTCACTGACTTTTTACCAGTTTGAACAGTCTGTGTACCTGTAGAGACACAACTTTTACCTCTTCTTCCAGACAACTCAGTCTGAACTTGTGCATTCTGCATTTTCAGATTTCCAGGCCTCCATCTGCCTTCTTCTGTGTTAACGCCATTCTCTCTGCAACGCCCAAGACTCTGCCTCTTGTCCAGAAGCACTCCCTGCTTCATCTCAACATTTTTCTGTCCTACAAGGTCTGGAAAACCAAAGTGCTGGGCTGCAGCAAGCACATCGTCCTTCTCGATCGTTCCTTTTACTTCCAGCTTCCCAGAATACATCAGACCGACCAGTTTCAGTAAAGTCGTGGCATTCACAGCTTGCTGGAGCTGGAGCTCACGCTTCTGTCCAGATGGAGGTGATGGGGACGTCAACAGTTTCTGCGACAAAAGGGGGCTGAGAGCTGCAAGAACACAGCTGTGGGTTGGGATTGAGATGCCTTCATGAAAAAGAGAAGTTATGGAGGAAACAGTTAATCATATTTTTTTTTCCAGTTTAGTCAATAAGGAGGAAGTTTTCTCTGTTATGATTTTCTTTCTGGTCTCACCATCAGTTTGCAGCAGGGTATCGCAGAACTGGGCGCTGTTTTGTTGTGTCTGCAACTGTCCCAGAAGCTGCATCTCATAATCGGGCCACTGGTACCTCTGCATGTCTACAAGGGGACTGGGAGAATACTTAAACACTTAAAAGAATGTGATTAAAATTAGTGTAGCACAACCTGAGGTTTAAAACAATACTATACACTACACCAAACTGCCTGACTAATTTAAAATTCAAGGTTAATAGCCTACAATAATATATTATGAATTAGCATGACTAATCCAAATATTAAGGTTAAGGCCCTATTGTGTAGGGTGTAATTATTATTATTAAAACCCCACAAAAACACA
>OMNN01028287.1:0-42058 GCA_900302755.1 Chromis chromis | reverse complement strand
TACCAAATTATATACTGTGCCAAATTATCTGACTAATAAAAAGGTTAGGACCCTACAATATTATATACAATACAAATTATCCTAACAAATAACCCTAATAAATATTAAGAATAAGAATCCACAATATTATATACTATACCAAATTACCTAATTAAAATTTTAAACTTAATACCCCATAATATTATATTAGAAATTAGCATGACTAACTTAAATATTATGGTTAAGACCCTACATTATTCATTATTATATACATTTACCTTACTAATTTAAATATTATGGTTAAAAAGATGCATTATAATATAGTACACCAAACTATCTGACGAACTTCAGTATTCAATATTTCCATAAGATCATACAGTGTCATATATTATAACAAATCATCCAAAATTTAAAAAAAACAAAAAAACATTAAGACCCTATACAATACAAATTAACCTAATTTAAATATTGAGGTTAAGAATAGGCTCCCTGACTAGTTTAATATTTAAGGGTACTACCATACAGTATTATAATATAAATTACCGTGACTAACTTAAATATTAGGGTACCTACAGTAAAATATATAGCAATTTACCTGCTGAATTCAAATATTAAGGTTAAGAACCTACAAACTAATAATAATAATCTAATGATAATCTAACCTTTATTGACCCCCTTGGGGAATTCCTTCTCTACATTTGACCCATCCTATTCAAAGTTAACCTTAACTATACATACTGGGAGCAGTGGGCTGCCGCGGTGCAGCACCCGGGGAGCAGTTAGGAGTTAAGGGCCTAGTCAGGGGCCCACAGTGGTGGTGACTGGGACAAGCACCTTCCCACCTCAACCTCTTGCCGACCCACCGGTTACAAGTCTGCTTCACAAAACACTAGGCCAGAAACCGAACGAATTTAAAGATTTCCAATGGGCAAAGCGAACTTTTTTGTCATGTTGTGACAGAATCTGCCATGTGCACATGTGGTCTCGTTAGCATTAGCATTAACATGGCGTGCTTAGCTCATTAGCATTTATTGTGGGCTGTGGTAGCAGAACGATTCCGGCGCCACGAATTAATGTTCGTGAACTTCACGTTACTGACTTTTTTACTTGCCGGATAAAAGTTGTTTTGAGCATTTGTTACAATACTCGTGTTTTCTGTAAACAGACGCTAAGCTAATCGCTCTTTTAGCCACAGAGTGCTGTTAAATTGAGTGATTTGGTGCTCACATAAAGTTAACACTTATTGACCCGCTAGCTTAAGAGCTAGCCGCCTTATTAGCATAGAGCTTGAACAAATACTCCACCAAATTAATAAGAATGCACCACTTTATTCTATAAACTAAATGTACGTATTAAAGTAAAAGTTTAATTAGGTTAGCTTCAATTTATCAAGGTATCTACAGTAACTTCACTCACTGTGGCTAAAGCTAGCTTCGTTAGCATCAAAATAATACTTACCAGTACTTTTCAGTTGCAGTAATTTTGCAGAATTTCTGCTAGAGGTGTTTGGGGCATTTAAAACTTATTGTAGCTCTGACACAAGCGTTAACTCCCGAAATCTACGTTACAGAGTTGGTAAATGTTTAACTCCAACCAGTTATGACAGTGTGTGAAGTAGAAGTTGCAACGTGACAGCGCCACCTACCGGCAGCTCTGCCAAAGGACACACAAAGTCAAACCTGCACTGTTAATTACCACTAAAGCTGCTCCTCCCTGATTCATTACAGGAGATAGATTATATGAGAGCAACAAAGAGACAAAATAAAACAGAGGTGCTGAGAAATCATTTTCCTTTTTATTAAAAACATTATTGCTAGTTACATAATTCATTCATAAATGAGAATGTGCAACTTTAAGAGCCAAGGCAAAGAGATTAAGGTGTAGTTCACAATCAGATTCTTTCCACTAGTGTTCCAGTATCTGATGAGCGTGTCGGAGGATTTTTTGTTCAGCTAACTTGGTTTGCTTTTAATTAAGACATAAACTGAATGTTTTCAATCAAAACATAAAGACTGATTGCATATGCGTTCACCCAGAGCACCCAAAACAATTAAACCCAAATCAATATTTTAAAAAAAGAAAGAAAAATACATAAAACCATTAAAATTAACAAATATTCTCTTGTATATATAGTTTAAATGTGCTTTTTCAATCTCCATTTTATCTAAATAGCAAATTCTGGCCTCCTTACACAGAGATTTTCTACCACTAACCCTCGCTCTCCTCCTATTCTCCTCTTAAAAGTCAGTCCACTCTTGAAGGCAACTTGTTAATTTGAGAAAATGAGGCTTCCTCTGTCGTGTTTCAATTGGCATGGAAAACAAACTAATGAAAGGTTTGTTTGTTTTTAAAAAAAGGAACAGAAAAAAAAAGGAAAAACACACATTATACCCCCATAGTGCTTCTTTTAATAATCCACTCAGTAAGTATCTACATCTCACTCGGCACTAAGAATATGCATTTTTCTACAGAACAAGCACTGTACTAAAGAAATGTGGGCAAAAAACAGACAATACTGCGTAATCTCCCAAGTACTGTTCTGTAGTCTTAAAGCCAGGTAGGCTGTGGGTTTGTAAAGCAGCAAACTATACAGAACTCAAGAGTTTTATACCTTAAAAAAAACAATTCCAACAAGAATTAGCTCCTACGTACAAGTTCACGTACTCATTCAGAATAGAAAACTGCTGAGTTCCATATACAGTACTCCCAATTTGTAAGCTGCTGTGAGAAAGACAACTTTAATGGTTACCCTGGTCACGTTGAACACACCCATCAGACCTATCCTGAAAGAGCGAGGCACTCCAGTTAGCCCACTGCTAAAGACAGACTTGTATGTACACATTCATAAGATTATAGACCTGCAGATACAAGGAAATGCACCCACTGAATCCTGTGAGAGAATTACATTTAACAAAGATCACTTTAGAAACAGACTAAATAGTCTATTCCGACGAGCAGGAGAATCATTTGTCTGCTTTATTTCTATCTGTACAAATATCCATACCAGGACCTGCACCCTTGTATATTTGAGGATCACAATCAGTTACAGAAAATGCAGCATATCCATGCATCTTGGCAATGGGCTGTCACCAACACAAATTGCGTATAAAATAAAGCAGATGACCGTTTTTCAGTGTAGCTGCTGGAAAAATAAGAAGTGAGTGTGCCATGTTCTTGCATTCAGTATTGGCAGTCGCAGCAGTAGCAGTGTCATTTGGCACAGATACGGCACAGGTACATAACTAACGGTACAGAGCAAAGCAAGTAGAGGAACAACCACTACCAAAACAGAAGCAGAAGCTTTTACACATTATCTAATTAGACTGATAACATTGATTCTCAGTGGTAGGAAATTATTTTTTCGTAGTGTTTAACCATGAGAGAGAGAGAGAGAGAAAAAAAATGACACATTCCCTCGATTATTTTCAAAACAGAGTGTCATATGTAAAATTTCCGCAGAAAGTGTCCTGCTCTGATCCCAACAGTTCCTTTTAATTAGTTTAATTAGTCTAAGTCTACCCTCCGACCTCCAAGAAATACAAAAGTTCTCAGGTGAAGCCACAGTCTCTGTCGAAGAGAGAGCGTTTAGTGTCGTCCAGGTAAGTTGTAGGCGTTGGAGATGTAGTGTTGAGGCCACGGTCATGTGATCGAGTGGTTTTTTTTGGAGTGCAGAGACTCGCAGAGCACTAAGTGGTCATAGTGTCACGTCCGGCTTGTCCACAGGGAGCGTAGATCCACGTCAGTTTTCTGTGTGGTTTCATTAGTTTGTCAGCTGCAATGCAGGAATGTAACAGAGAGAGAGGAGAGAGAAAGAAGGAAAGCTGCGAAAGAGTGAGGAGGGTCAGAAGAGTGAGCGTTAAGGATGGAGTTTAGTCCCATCGGTAGCATAGTGGTCCCCCATTGTCAGTTCAGCAAGGGCAGTAAGTGGGAGGAGGCTGTCGTCTTGTGATGCACACAATCAGTTTTTCTGCAAGAAAAAACGGGCGGGAATTGATCATGTGGAGCTGCTAATGGGAGGCGATCATGCCTAGGCGGGTAGAAGGTTTAAAAAAAATACAAAATACAAAACACAGTAGTGGCTGTGGACAACAACATCACCACATGTTAGACGAAAAATTAAAAAACTCACATCTCAGGAGCACAAAAGACACTTTTCACCAGCAGGGGGAGCAAAAAACAGTCCAAATATAGTACAAATGGAAGCTCACTGACAACACTGGTCATTATCAAAACACACAGTCACAGTTCCTTGAACGCAACTAAGTTAATAGGCCATGCAGTGAGGTGAGAGAAGCAGCTGGTGGGACACACATACCATGCGCTGACATGCAGTGTGACACAGTGGGTGTAGCCTAACCATCGTAAGAATCCATTAGAGGCAAGGAGGCCTGCCTCTCCCCATACATCCCTCCCTGAGAAGGAGAAAGACAAAAATAAAGAGAGGAGGAGTGTGTGATAGATAAAGAGACAGTAAGAGTCCAAAGGAGACACAGAGGAGGGATAGAGAGACAAAACACGGCAAGGAAAGGGTTAAATAACAAGAGGGTTTCAGTGTGAAAATCCAAAGAGAGGGTGAGTCGACACAAAACATGGAGGAGGAGGAGGAGGAGGAGGAGGAGGAGGAAAAAGAGCAGCAGAAAAAAAGTGGAAGGAAATAAGGCATCAGGTACAAAAGAAAGATGTTAGTTCAACGTTAGGTCATGTTTCCAGGGTAAAGAAGGACACCGGTGAGAAATTATGTGCAAGATACATATCAACCACTGTGCTGTAACAAGACATGCATCAACATGCTGTCTGTGGGTGTGTGTGAGAACATGTCCATTCACACGATAACATTCTGGGAGCTCAAAATGTGTGTGTTTGTTGCACACGGTTAATAATTTCTTCTCACAGTTTCCATGTTTTTATCTAGATATTCAACAGAGTATAAATTATTCAGCTTTGTTGCAGCTTAAAATGAAAACTGACGTCTTAATAAAACAGAATAATTTCACAGAGGTGATCGGAGGCTCAATATTAGCTTCATGTCATGTTCTGTTTGAACAACCCAAAAATATTTAACTTGCTATGTCAAGATGAGAAAAAACCTCTGAGAAGCTGGATCCATTACAAATTTCACCTGCATTGCAAACTCTTCCAGTTACATTTTGGTTAAATGAGATGTAGGAAGTATGTAGGAGAGTTCATGTTAAGTATAAGGCAGTTAATTCCCCTTAAGGTGCAGTCATGCAGCGTTATGTGTGTGGAGAAAGGTGCGGTGTCTGTGCATGTGGCCGGTGCTTACCTGTACTGCATCTTTGTCAGCAGGTTCGAGTGTGTTATCCAGAGTGTTCCTCCCCCTCTGGTCCAGTGTGGAGTAGGCATCTAAAGAGGAGCAACATATGTTAAAGCAGAGGTATGTCTATGCTTGTAAAACTAAGATCCTTAGTTCATTGCACGTCAATATGTCTTCATGCTATTGTGATAAGGGTTGGTCGTGTGTGTGTTCTCCGTTTTCACACTTGCCTGGTCCTAAGTCATTCATTGGAATCATTTCCCGGTCGCCTTTGCTGCCTGTGTATCAAAGAAACAGTACAACAGTGAGTATAAATATCACAGTTTCTCTGTAACGTTAAAGGTTTCTGTTCCCTCCGAGCTAACAGCCAGACCTGCCAAGCACAGCAGTGTGTAGGTGCCTGAGTGTTTTGTAAGTGTTAGACTAGTGTTTTTAGATATACAGTTTATCTTACTGTGGTGCGAGTGGGTTTGGGAACTTAGAAATGGATGCCAAACAGCTTAAAAGATCTTATGACAATATTACAAATCAATGTAAACATCATTGCAATGACTGACAACCACAGTTTTTATGATTTAAAATGTCCCAGTGTTGTAAACCCTTAAATGTCTTGCATTAAAAGCAGGTTGAGACATACAAGTCCTATTTCTCTTAAGTCTACAAACAGCCTATAATCATATTTTGCAATCAACTTGTGAATTGCAACACAGAGAAACATGAAGAGGAATTGTCAGGAGAGGTAATTTGTTGAAACCACAGTTGGCTTAAAAGGAGAGCTCCAAAACTTGAGGCATATGATGGTAATAAACAAGTCATCAGACCAATCAGAACTACAGCTGTGTGGAAAGCATAATGAGAATCAAGACATAGTATACTGTGCATTTTTGGTAGACAAATAGCAAAAGATATACCCCAAAAATGCTGTTTAAAGAAACGTATCTTGGTCTTTTAGAGCTATGCATGCTTCCTGACCTTTGTCTATGAGCGGCAGAGTGCTGTCCTCATATCCACCGTTGGCTCTGTTGTTGTTGCTGGGAGGGTTTAAGTTGACCATGAAGTCCGTCTTCTTCCAGCCATCCTTCTCCAAAGTGCGCCGCAGCTCCTTGTAGCCCCACACCGTCTGCAGCACCAGGCCAGCTCCACGCACCTCCCTCTCAGAGCGATTACTGAGGACAAGAGAGGCAGGAAGTCTTTCATCAGGGTGCAAACTTGTAAACATGGGCAGAAAATTATCAAAAAAATATCGATCTATCAGCCCTTACCCGTCCTTGTTAATGAGCACCAGTCTCTCGATTCCTTGTGAGGCTCTTAGAGTCTTGGCTGCTTCCAGACTGGAACCCAGGACCTCATGGAGCGTGCTCAATACAGAAACAACTGTCTCCTCTGACAGCGCTCGCACTGGCTGACTCTGACCACCACCAGGCAGGTTGGCCACCAGGTGAGGCACCGCGTGTTTACCTGGTAACATAAAGTGAGTTTAAACATTACAACATACTTAACTACTAGTCCTGATACAATAAATTCCTCTGGTACTCCACAATTAGGACTGTAGCTCACCTAGCAGATCTCTGTTGCGTGCATCGATGGCCAGGTTACGGAGAGCTCCAGACATCGCTCGGACCACTCGGTCATTCCCATGTGCCAGCAGCTCAGTCATCATAGGTAAACCCTTCTCCATACGCAGCAAGGCACGGATGTATCGCCCATACTAAACAGAAACACACACATATACAGTATTCTTATTGATGTAGGAGCCCATCAAGACTTCTTTGATAAACTATGTGATCAGGTTTACTGTGGTTTTCACTGTCGAACACATGCCTCTCCTCCAGTGGTCAGCTTTGCCCTCTACTGCGACATTTGAATGGGATTTTCTGGGTGGATTCCTTTTGTAAGAGGAACCAATTATTTGTACCCTTGACCACCTAAATTTACTCTCATATATATTCATAAAAAGAAGGTGCACAAAGGACAGTTTTTTATTGAATTTGCATGAAGTCGGCCATACAGCACATTTCCTATTACAGCATTTTGTAGATAACTTGCACTGCATTTACACTGGAGGTATATTGGAGTCTAGAAGTATGGTATTAGATGTCTTTTCCAAGGACTCAGATTGAAGAGATGTGCCAACTACCTTCACAACACTATGTCAGTGCTGGAAAATGGTCTGGCTGCACCTCATTATTATTCTGCTATAGAACAAAAATTCTCTGGCTTGTTTATACTTTTTTAAAACAATCACAATTGTCCTTGCTGGTGCTGAGCCCAGCATGCAGTAACTGTGCTCCTGCAAAAATAATGCAGTGAGGAGGGACTTGCTTTGGTGGAACATTTGCATGCAGGGAGGCGAGAGCTGTCACTAAAATGGCCAATTCACAGAAAGAACCAAATCTTCGGCAAAACTTGCCATTTTTAGTGTGTAGGTTTCCAGCATGGAGGTTGTAGTTTCCCATAGTGAAAGTAAAAGGTAGTACACAAATAGCAGATGGGAAAGAGAATGTGGAGTGAACAGCTAGTCAGGCTACACTTCAACTAATATTTAAACACCAATTTTACCACATTAGTCCAGCATTGTTATTCCACTAATCTTATGTGTGGCAGACTTAAACTCTATGCCACAGTACTTAAAAAGTGTAATTCAAGACTGTGCATGCCCTGTTGAACAAATAACCCAGGGCATCAGATTTTTTTTTTTTCTACAGTAATGTGTGTATTTTCAGTTAGGAGAAAGTCAGAGTACTGGTAAGTTAGGGCAGGTCCAAGAAAGGCCAAATATATTAAGTCATAGCACTTCGGGAAAAGGGTTGTGTACTAATGTCCATTTTCAAAACAACCTTACATATAAAAAACTAATAATAATATTAATATATTAATACTAAGCTCATCCTGTAGCATGCTATAAGAGGTGTGCATAGTAAATATATGTTTGTTCAGATTTCAGGTGTATTACTCAGCATTATGGATTGCTGGTGCTGTAAAATGGAAGAGGGTTATAATGGAGTAGTTCTTACAGTCCAGCGCCCAGCACACAGGTTCTGAACAGCTCCAGCTGAAGCTTCCAGCACAGTGGGGTTCTTGGACTCCTTTAGCAGAGAGGTGTAGATGCGAACTACCTCCGGCTGGTACAACAACTCATAGCCTACAGGGAAGAAGGAGAGAGTGGGGAGCAGAACAAGAGGAGAATGATGGGAAATAAGTAGAAAATGCAGCTCATTAGAGGGACAGGAGGAACATGACGGTTATGAGCGAATGCATATTTTCTTTTCAGTGCAATACAATACAGGAAAAAGATGTCCATTGAGCCTATGCTTACCTTTAGCAGGTGTGGTCCTCTTTGGAATGTCTATTGCATCTGCAGCTGGATCCTCGTCTTTCCTTCCTGGAAGCAAACATCAACAAAGTCTCACCAAAAAAGTCTGATACCAACTGATAGCTACACTGTTAGTACACCTGTTCTAGTTTAGTTAGGCGTATGCTGTCAGGGGTAAATACAAAAAAAAAAAAAAAACATCCTGAGAAGCATTTTCTCTACTGAGTATTACACTATAACTCTTTGACAGTGACAAGGAGGCATGCGTGTTAGTACAAATACAGCCCTTCAACTGTTAGCTCAGCCCCTCCACTACTGCTTACACTGACACAACAACAGGCAGCGGAAGCATAGTGCAGTGATACAGAGGTAAAGAGAGCTTACCTTTGGAAAACCACTCATCTGTAGCCCAGCCGAACAGGGGAGACAAGAAACAGAGAGGAGGGAGGAGAAAGAGAGGAGGGCAAGGAGAGAGTGGCAGAACAGGAGGAAGAGAGAGCATTTAAGTAAAAGGAAAGCAGCCATAACTGAGCCACCCAGTTAACATCTGCTTACATCCCAACGCTGCCACCACACAGAATCAGCAATGTGACATGCCAGTTATGAAGGCCAAATAAAGCAAATGGAAGGACACACCAGCTTGTGTAATTTCATATTCACACTGCTTTGTACATTATTATCAGCATTATTTACTGCTGTGAAACACACCTAAATATTACAAGTACACAGAAAAACATCTACTTAGCTGATATCCAATGAGCCGAGACATTTTTGTCTTGCTTAGCTACTACTTTGATGCAATCTTCTCATGTTATATCACAATTCTTGTTCTATTCACAAGCCTTGTCTGGCACCATTCAAACTCGCAGCACACCAGAACATTTATTTTTGTACAGATTACTATTAAAAAGCAGTAATCACGGTTCTGCTTATGTGATAGTAAAAAAAAAAAGTGCATAATTTTAGAGCTGAACCAATTAATTGACGCATGGTCAGCAGAAAACATCTTTTTGGTTTTGCTCATCAATTCATCGTTTCACTAATGACAAAATGACAAACATAATTTCATTCAGCTTTTTAAATGTATACAGTTTTTATATTATAAACTGAGTATGTTTTAGTTTTCAGTAATACTTTTTGGCTGCCGGTCACACAAAACAAGAAGGAAGATGTTACCTTGGGCTTTGTTTTACACCATTTTTGGAATTTCATAAAAAACACATTTCAAAGTGACAGAGATGTTTTTTGCTTTAACTCAGCATTATGAAGTAAATGTTGATTGCACGATGTAATGTCTATGGAATAATGATAACATCAGCATTTACGTTAGTTCCCTGTAAGCCTAGCTTTCACCATGCAATTCTGTTGGACACAGAGTCTAAAATCTATCAATAAATGAAGGCTGAATTGATCCCGAACAGGTATTCACTCTACTGAGAGAGCTCAAAACAGACAGAAATTCTGTTGGCTTTACTGCTACTAGATCTGTAAGTAACAAAACACAACTGGGTGTTGTACTCTGCCTTTGTCGTAGCACTGAGATCAGGATTTCAGTTTCAAATTAGGACTCTTGCAGGTGACTGTTACTGTGGACAGCACACTTTAAAAGCAAATTATTTTCCCAGGTTCATTGTTAGCACAGCTAGCCTTGGCCTTTGTCAGTTCACTACATTATTTATTTATTACTCCTTTTATATCAAATTAATAAGAAAATGTCCATGACAAATAAAACTACCATTACATTCATATCAATGTTGACTTCAATGAATATCGGTGAATGTCAATCCTCATAGTAAAATAACTTTATATCATCAACAACGCCCCAAAACAGTAGCCAGTTGAGGAAAAAATCAATACTCTCAGTGAAACACAAACAGAGCACAGCAGCTGGAGAGAGGATGAGCTTTCCCTGAGGGGGGAGTGGAATTGTTAACATTCTTGTTCTAGTGAGGCCTTTTGTTTGTGGAAGTGTGTGTGTTTGTGTCTGTCTGTGTGTGTCAGTATCAGTGTAGTTAGATGGTGTTGTCAACAGTGACATCACTCCAAATGCTCCCGATACCGCCTGAGCAAATACAGTACATCTCTCTCTCTCTGATACAGACCTTTGCTCTTCCGGGAGCTGAAGCAGCCGCCTTTCTGGCTGGAGGGGGGAGGGCCCTGGTTGATGGGCACAGCTTCTTGGTAGCGCTCACAGCCGGGGATCTCGCGGTGCACATGATAAGACAAGTTCCTCAGCAGACAGACGCTGTTCTCTATCAACTGCAGAGATGGAAATAAAGTGGTCAGGTGGACAAACTAAGAACTTTTACGATGCAAACTGTATCATCCTAAGTAGATAACTGTGCCGACTCACAATGCATTATGCTCTCATTTTACGCCAAGCAGTTTCTGGGCGTGTTTTTGCTCCCGACACATTTTAATTCACTGCGGGCTCATTTTTCACTGCAATATAACGTTCCGAACCTCTATGGAAACAGCACAACCGTGGCTAGAAGAAGAAGGAACTAAAAAATCTCTTTTGTGCCATACGAAAAAGGTATATACCAAAAATCTGAAAAAACTAAACAAAAGTTGAAACTGGAATCAATTTGTACAATACTTTTCCAAGTGCCCACAGTTGTTATCAACATTGGAAAAAAGTGGCTCCACATATTATAGATAGTTCACTACTAACAATTTTAATTAGTTTTCGTTCTTATCTCCTGTCTGCTCTGTAAGTGTGAACACAGTCTAAAGTCCAACCAAAAAGTCCCTGAATTTTTGTTACGTGACCGTTTGTGGCAGCTGAGTCACTAATAGCTTTTTTGTTGCGCCGAGAAATGCAGTTTTTTTTTTTTTACAGAATCTAGTTACTGCAAATTCTGTATTTTTGGCATTTTTGAAAATGAGATGTACAACAAAGCAATTTTGGTGAAATATCCTAATATTTAGGTTCGATTTGGTTGTTTTTCCCGCAAAAACCGAAAGTTACACTTAATTAGTTCAAATGTAATCAGAAAGCTGAAATTCTTCTTCTTGCTTTGATAAATGGTGTAAATTTGGCAATTTTATAACATGCCTTTCAAACCTGCCTGGAGGTTTCGTGGTTCAGTTGGTTAAAATCCCACACTGTTTACTGTTAAAAGCATAAACTTTTATTTATTTACTTTATTGAATGCATATACCAAAATGTTTAATGTCAATCGATAACTCTTCCACTTACCTTATTGTCCACATCTTTACAGTCAATCTGGGACTGGACGATGTACATGAGCGAATCGACCAATCCTGTGCACTCCCTCAGCTTCCTCCTCGCCTCGCTTCGCTCTGAACTGACATTTCTTTAGACGAGAGGAAAGTTGAGAAGAGGAGAAACAAAACAAAACACGGATTAGCACTGTCGGAGAAATAAATTAGTTAATAGGTTAAAGGGGGTACGGAAAGAGTCCGTTTTACAGACGACAAAAGGATTCCAGCACATAATACTTGAACACACCCCCAAGAGTTGTTTGAATGAAACTGCTGTTAAATGTACTGGTTTACAAAGAGAGTACAGACTGACAAGGTCAAGTTACGTCTCTGGACTCATTTCTTCAATTGCTCTCTGACTCAGTGCTACTTAGAGATCTAACAGAATTGGATGGATGGAAAACTGAGACCCACTTAGTCGATGTAGTAGGAATGCAAAGAAAGTAACATGAGGGAGAAAACTTAGTGGTATGGCATTCAGTCTTTGTGCTGGGCTGTTTTTCCAGCGACAGACACGCCCTCTGACACAATACCAGGACAAATTCCCTCTTACAGCAGGGGGCACTGATTCCACTTCACTGCATATTTCAGGAAAAGTATTTACATGCTGCAGCAGGCAAACATTTATCATGAAAAAAATGCAGACTACATCAAACCAGGAATGCAGCAGAGAAGAGAGTCCCAGTTTCCCAAAAAAGAATAGCTTTAAATTTACTAGGTTTATAAAAATCCTGGTGTCAGGTGTGTTCACTGGTAGCAAATCTTCTCTGTGCAGAGGAAGAAAGTGAAATGAAAAAACCTGAAATCCAGGGCAGAAAGTGAGCACTCTAATTAGAGCAACATGGATTAATCAGTGTTAGACCTTTTGCCTTGTCACCAACCTTTGATATAAAGCAATAACAGGCCAGATGGGCAGGCAAACATGAGTGTTGAGTTCACTGACACAACTTTACACGAATTTCTGAAGCCATAAAATTCTGGCTGCCATCTGCTGTTTGCAGCCCTCGACAACTACATAAAAAAAGCTTTTATTCTTATCCATAAATTCAAAAGTACCACATTTCTAGTTGGAGTTAAACACAAAATTAAAAGGTTAAGTGTTAAATTAGGTGTAACAGCTCTACAGACATAATCAGAGTTTACAGGATTTTTCTAATCCCTTTACTGAAAGCTCAAACAAGCAGTTTGTTACTCAGAGTGTGTTTACTCGAATACTTTCTCTTTAAAGACGAGTCCTACCTATTGTCTGTGTCAAAACTCCCCAGACTCTATTCATGCTTCATTCATTACTTGAGCAAAATCAGAGATTCCTTTTGTGTTCTCGCCTCTACAAGGTACAGCCCCTACCTATTAATATTTTGTGTGATTATAATATTTAAACTTCTGAGCCATTTTAGTTCAAGATGAAACAATCCCAGGGGAAAAACTGGTACAGTTAGTGTTCTGCTTTCAGATCATTTATATAGTGATGCAATTCATTCAATCTGTAGGAAATCAAAACAACCGTCTCAAATTCACTGTAGAGGATCTTTTAAAAACAACTTTAGATTATTTGTGCCTGAATTTATTTACATGATATAAAAAAATTATTATTATTTGTGTTTTTGCTTTCAAGCTGATGCTATATTAAGTGGAGATTGTTAATTTGTCTATAGCACATAGAATAGATATAAAGGTATGATGCAACAGGCATTAATGGTAAAAAAAAGTTTTATTGATGCCACAAATGCCACTCCGACCGGTCCTACGAGAAACCAATGCTTGCAAAAGGTTCCTAGGTACATATTGAATATGCACAAACCGGCATTGGGGGAATGCATATGCTATCTCGGCTGCAGTCTGAATGCAAGTGGTATGTTGCGAATACGCCACAATAGGCGTTAAGGGGTTAAGAAAAGTGGCCACAACAGCAACAGAAGCTTAATCTAAACTAATTAATAATCAGCATTCTAAATGGATTCAGTTACAACATCTGATGCTGATCTGAATTTTCTTCCACTTCTTAATTAGATTTAAAGGCACTAATGCTCAATGCTTTCCGTGATGTTCGATCAATTTGTCAGCATCTATAAACACGTCAACATACTGTATATTAAACGACAGTGTAGCTCTTCCCATTCCAGTGTCTCGTCATTTTGAATGAAGTTAATGCTGTCCAGATCATTTCTGTGAATACCAAAGTTTGTGACTGTTCAAGATTATCCATGCATACTTTTCCACACCCGCAAGTCAACACTGTAATTAACCGTGTGGTCGAGGGGAATGCATAGATAACAGAGCCACAGACCAGAACATACTGTTTACACTGTACAAGTCAATGCCCCACTGTCCTCTGTTCGCCCCTTCCCTGTAAACTATGACATTCCCTTCTTGCCCCTCTCCTCATCTCTCACAGTTATTGTAGGGTAGCAGATCTATTTTTCAGTTCAAACATTTCTTTAATAAATAACTGACATTTAACCCAAAAGTCTTTTATGTAAAATTAAATTACATATCCTGTTTATATTTGGTAGTAACCGAGAAAAGGCTTCCAACATTCACAATAAACCAGATGCATCATTTCCATTATAAACCTGCTTGGAGTTATTGGTGCATACTGGCTTCTATCTTTCTGCTGAGGGAGTACGTTTATCATAATGCATTTTTCTACAGTAATTAAACAGATATTCTGGGTTTTTCCTGGGTTAAGAGTAGGCATTTAGGCATTGGGGTTGACAACATGACAATAAGCCTGATCTGTCCACATACAGTTAAGGCAATGGGTGTGTTACCTTATTTGACAGAGATCTATGCACTTTAAAATGTAAATAATGCATGAGTAAAGAAAATTATCTATGGAGGAAAAACCCTGATATCGAAGAGGGAATGCTGTGGAACAGTCTCTGTCACTTACAAGTGTGCAAAGATCGGACCTGCACTGAGGTATTGGTGAATACTGACTTACATCTTTCTGCTGAGAGAGGACTTTTATCAAAATGTTCTTTTCTCCAATTATTAAACAGATATTCATATTATTTTTCTGGGTTTGGAATGAGCCTTTGGGGATGACAGTAAGCATAATCTTTCCACATAGTTAAGGCAAAGGGTGTGTTCCCTTCTTTGACAGATCCTTTGATTTAAAAAAAGCAAATTATACTTGGGTAAATTAAACCTCAATTACCAAAATTGATTTTAAAAAAGCATATATATTTTATATCCTTTTTTTAATATCTTGGCACTGGTCAGATGTATGCCACACATTCTTCTTTGCAGGAAAAATCCTGATATTAAATAGGGAAAACTGCCTGTAAAATCCTCCATTAATCTGAATTTTGGGGGAATTCTTTTGGGAAGTATCTGCCACTTAGAAGTGTACAAAGATCAGACTGGTGCATATTGGCTTTCATCTTTCTGCTGAGAGAGTACTTTTATCAAAATGTACTTTTCTCCAGTTATTAAATAGATATTGAGGGGTTTTCCTGGGTTAGGAATGGGCCTTTGGGGGGTGACTGTGCAAGACAATAAGCATGATATGCCCACATACAGTTAAGACAATGAGTGTTTTACCTTATTTGACAGAAATCTCTGCCTCTTTCTGTATTTTTGATCCCAAAAAAAATCAAATGCCCATTATGCTTGAGTAACTGAAACCCCTATTAACAAATCTGATTAAAAGCCTGGCTTAAACCTCTTTGGGGGTGCGCCAAAAAGTTCCTCTATGCAAGAAATCCCTGATATTAGAGGATGAGGATTATCAGAGGGTAAGCTGCCAATCCACCAATATTTACCAGTGATAAATGCACAAAGATTCAACAGTTAAAACATGTTTCCTCTGTCACTTTCTAATAAAAACTGTTCATACCACTATATTAAACTGCAATGAAATTTCTTGTTCACCAGGACAGTTTATTCTGATTTTAAGAAGACATATTACGTATTTGTATTCAGCCTGTACCATTATTCTCCATCTTACTTGAAACCACTCCATGATGCATTTCCTGCTCTTCTGCTCTGTTAACTCCTCATTGCTTCCTTCCTCCCTCATACATCCCACAGCTCTGTCAGGCTGTTGAACTGGCAACCTTCCACTTTCTTTTCCTGTCTACATCAACTCTCCCTCCTTCCATCTCCTATATTATCAGAAGCAGCTAAGCAGCTCGGATCTGCTCTCTGATGCCGTTTCCATGCCTCCTTTCTTTCCTCCTTACCTTAGGCAGCCTGCTGTGTTGGTGAGGGCCGTCTCCCACTCAAGATGTCTGGGCTTGCAGTTTTCCTCGCCGCCTCCTGCTCCGTTGCTTCCTCGCTCCCAGCCTGAATGGGGCACCATCACTTCATCGGAGAGGGCGTGCAGTGCATGGTCCACGATCTCCATTTTCACAGAGTCATGGGACGACAAGTTCCACAGGGTCCCTGGAAAAACCACACAAATTGTTGAACTCAAAATATGGAAAAACGTCAAATTGAATTATGAAGCCTACTTCTACTAACTGTCCATACAAAATGAAAGGAAAATGAAATGTTGCATAAACAGTTTGATACATGGATAGTCACATTTCTCTACTTGTGTGGATATAAAGTGGATGTAATAATGTCACACAACGTCGATACAATGAAAAGCAACCATAAGATAGGAATTATTTCCAAACATTACAAGTAATAAAACTCTTTTTAGATGTTTCACATCTTTTTGAACAATCACTGCAAACCATGCTGGGCATGTCTTGGTTGCAGAGTTACATTGAGAAGCACATTATTAGCCCTTAGTGTTTGGCTATTTTCAATATAATTTCGCTGCCTTTACTTTTAAACTCTTATCTTGGATATTATGAAGGCTATCAGATACATGTTGTGCCTTGTTTTTTCAGGACACTCAAGGCTACCCACATCATATTTTATCATAATATAATACTAGCAGGTATTTTTAATAATTGCCTTTATATCAAGGGAAAAATCCTATAATGAAACTGTTGTTTTTGCATGTATGTTTGCTTTTATTTTGCTATGTGTAGGCTTACATTATAAAACAATAGAGACTTTGTGATTTATTCAACTGAGGAGCAAAATGAATGAAGAAAGAGTAAAGATATTCTTTTGCAGAAGCTTGATCTGTCCTCAAAGTGTTAGTATGTCAAATATGTAACAAACTTTCTGCTGCTTTTTCATGTAAAATCATTTTAACATATCATTGCATATGTATGTTAATATCTATGCAAAGACTGCATTACATGGGTATCTATGCAATGAGGAAGCAAATAAGAGTAATGGGTGTGGAGATGGACACAGGTTGCAACTATGATTAAATTGAATGGAAATTCAATATAATTTTTTCTTGCCGACACTTCATCACAAAGACAAGCAACTTGCGTTGTTAAAGGTCAAGTCGTGAAGTGTCATTTGATATCCGCC
The DNA here is from genome assembly GCA_900302755.1 of Chromis chromis. Taxonomy (NCBI): domain Eukaryota; kingdom Metazoa; phylum Chordata; class Actinopteri; family Pomacentridae; genus Chromis; species Chromis chromis. The sequence continues at coordinate 24,878 of OMNN01028287.1, read as the reverse complement.
ACACTTTCTTGAAATAAACACTTTAAGAGCAATTCAACCGAGAAGAAGGGATGTGAATTTGGAGGAGGAAAAGAAGGATTGAACCAATATCTACATTTAACCAGGAACAAAACTCTGAAAACTGCAGCAAAACTCCTGTAACTGGTTGACATGTGTCTATAACTTCTTCTTTTTCCCTTTCAGCTGTTCCCCTCAGGGGTCGCCACAGCAAATCACCTGCTTCCATCTAACCCTATCCTCTGCATCCTCTTCTCTCACACCAACTAGCTTCATGTCCTCTTTCACTACATCCATAAATCTCATCTTTGGTCTTCCTCTAGGCCTCCTGCCTGACAATTCCAACCTCAGCATCCTTCTACCAATATAGTCACTATCCCTCCTCAGTACATGTCCAAACCATCTCTGCCTGGCCTCTCTGGCTTTATCTCAAAAACATCTAACATGTGCTGTCCCTCTGATGTATTCATTCCTGATCGTATCCAAACACTTCACTCCTAAAGAGAACCTCAACATTTTAGTCTCTATGACCTCCAGCTCTGCCTCCTGTCTTCTCCTCAGTGCCACTGTCTCCAAAACATACAACATGGCTGGTCTCACTGGTCTCTGGTATGGAAGTCAGTGAGTTGATTCACATATTTGGTTTTGGCATATGTTTTATGACGGATGCCCTTCCTGACGCCACCCTCTGCATTTATCCAGGCTTGAGACCGACACAAGGAAAACACTGGCTTGTACCCCTCTTGAGGCTGCATTAATATCATTGAGATGATATTAAACTAGTTCTCTGTATCCTGGGTGAAAGTGAGCAACCATGAATAATTTCTAATTAACAGCTTGTTTTCAGTCAAGTTTTCTCCACAAGTACCACAATTTTATACTATGAATGCATAAAACACCTTCAGATTCATCTCTTCCTTTAATACTGGATGTGACTCTTTGAAAAAGTAATTATTAGGTAATTTAACCAAGAAAAACAACATATCTCACATTATGTAGGGTCAGAATGTGTAGCAGCAATGTCGACTGTGTTACTGAAAATGAGAACTGATGGTCCAAAAAGCCCACCTTCAGTAGAGCAGGACTTGAATACCTTCCGGCTCCACTGAAAAGTGTGAATTGAGATCCAGGTCGGGCTCTATTCTATTCTATATATTTTTGGGCAATACATAAACAGATAAATCAACCTTTTTGACATCTTTTGCAAGTTTTAGATTTATTTTGTTCTCTTTTTTTGGCATGCTTCCGCTAATTGCAAAGACTTATTGTAATTACAAATGCAAAGAACAATTTTGGCCATGTTTTGGTCTGGTGGTAATTTGGCTATGAAAGACGTTCTCTGTGCGAATGTTTAAGGCACTTGTAATGATTCTTATTTATCGCACAGTAAAATCAGGCATCTGATCAGTCCCAACTTCATCCTGCAGTATGACAACAACCCCAAACATGCAGGCTTTAACCTGCCACAAAAAGAACAGGGAGTCCTGCAACAGATGGTGTGGCCCCCACAGAGCCCTGATCTCACCATCATGGAGTCAGTCTGGGATCATATGAGGAGACAGAAGAACAGCGGCAAGCGGTGGTCACACCAAATACTGATATGATTTAGGTTTTCTTTATTTACTGCAATTTATACAAACATAATTAATAAATAGAAACCAGTCATGCAATCATTTTTTTAAGTATCCTCAGAGTTGAGCTATGAGATGCTATACACAACATGGACCTTTTAAACAGACATTTTTACATGTCATAGACAGGAAAAGGTATTATTAATAACATTATTCACTGCATTAATTAGTTGAGTAATTAGTTGAGTTTCAGGTCAAGGGCTCTGTAGTGTATAAATAATTGATACATTAATATTTCTGCCACAAACAAATATACACATATTGTAGGGTTTACAGACTAAATGCATAAGAAAAGCAACTCTCTGGTTTGGTTCCACAGTGCTCAACAATTTTTTCCACATTCTTCATAGACTGTGACAAACGGCACATCTGACCATCAGATAAACATGTTGACAGAGTGTGACAACCATGTAGCAGGACAGATAACTGCATATAAAACTATGAGCTGCATACATACCATGCACAGAGTGAATACTGGAGTACAGAACAGATTTCTGGTGGTTGAAATATGCCTCCACAATGATTTTAGGATTGCCTGCACTAACCTATTTGTTACAGCAACAACTGTATATTGAATTTTAAAAAATCAAGAGGTATTTGGAATCAAAGTAGTAAAAATGTTCCATTACAAGTGAAGGTCATGCATCCATGTGTCACTAAAGTAGAAGTACAGCAAAAATACTTAGTATAAGCTTATTATAGTCACTCCACTGTAAGTCATGTAGGTTCATTCAGCTTATGAACATAAGTTCTGCTGCTGCCTTAGAAATGTGAGTTCGCTGCATTTCATTTGATTGATTAGTTCAAAGTCATGTTGTGACTTCTTGTAAAACTAGCTGAGTTGCATTGATGGATTTTGAGAAAACAAGATCAATAAACTTCAGCTATTAAGTTGAATCAACTAGTGAGATGGACAATAATTACAGACGGACTTGCTTTACTTTTGCATTTTCTATGTTTTAACAGTTTCTTCTCTATTTAATATTGAGAACTTACAGGTGCAGCTGTTTAAACCATTTTTTAACCAGAGTCAGTACAATGACAATCCTTGAGGCTACTCCTGACATAAATTATAAGTCTACAAGCATAGGGATTGAATTCAAAACTAACCACTGTCATGGTTAGAATTGCTTTAATTATGATGAAAAGAAACAACCTAATTTGATATTTATTAAAGACACACAGCTTTGCACCATGTCTGTTGTCTCAAACAAAAAACAAGCATCTGTAACTCTATAACAATGCATCCTGGGAAGTTTGCTTATGTGCCCGTTTTTCTTCTTTTAAACTTAATTTAAAGAGTTGAGTGAACTCTCAGCTGTTTATTCCTTCAATCATCATTTTAAGTCAAAATGCTTCAGGTTATGAGAACTACTGTTTTTAAGTTCAAAAGTGATCTGAAAATAAAAATGTTACTTTTTACATATATTAACTAGAAACTTTTTTTTAAACCTTTATTGACCCCCTTGGGGAAATTCCTTCTCTGCATTTGACCCATCCTATTCAAAGTTAACCTTAACTATACATACTAGGAGCAGTGGGCTGCCGCGGTGCAGCGCCTGGGGAGCAGTCAGGGGTTAAGGGCCTTGCTCAAGGGCCCACAGTGGTGGTGACTGGGACAAGCAGTCGCTCTCACTTTCCCACCTCAACCTCTTGCCAGTCTGGGGTCTTGAACCAGCGACCCACTGGTTACAAGTTCTTCACAAACCACCAGGCCACCACTGCCCCAAAATTAGTAAAAGTCATATAATTACATTGAATAAACTAGAAGAGCTGATTTGATTAAATGAAATACCAACTATTCAACCTCTTCTCAGAGTGTTATTGTAAAAGGATTGTATTTTCAATCAATATGAAACATATTTAAAAAAAGAATTGCAATGTATTATCCCTGCGTCAGACTATCTACTCTCAACTACTGTTGGGTAATTTATTGTAGGCCTATACTATTCCAATGGTTTTCTATGTTTCAGTGCTTAATCATAAAATATATAACTCGGTAAGTAACTAGCAGGGGTGGACGTAAGAAGTGCAATATTTCACCTTGAATGATTGTTCAAAAGTGGAAAAAAGTGAAATATTCAAAGTATAAGTACCTCCAAACTGTGAGTTAAGTATTTGAATATACTCCTATGACTGGAGAAACTACTGGTTGAGACAATAATGAATAAAAACGTGTGGATATTTTTTAGAAATGCATGTTACATGTCCTTCAACAGTTGCTAGGTGGCGGTAAAGGACTTCAGTGTGAATATTTACAGTAACAGAGTTTGTCCAAACGGGACTCCGTACTGACGTGAGCACTCGGGAGGAGGAAACATGGCGGCCGCCCTGGCGAGAAGACTGCCCGGTGTGTAACCACAATTTGACATTCATGCTTTGTCCTTACTCCCTCATCATTCTGTAAATGTGCAGTTTTGTTATCCTTGTGTTACTGTATTGAATAGAAATCGTTGTTAGCACAGACAGTCGCTGAAGTCGGCCCGTTAGCTAGCTAGCTAGTAGCGTTAGCTAAGCTTCCTCTTCACACCACTCATGTGTTTTGTGTTGTCCTTGGGTCTCACAGGGCTGCTGAGGCCACTGTCTCTCTCTGTAGGTGCCAGAACACCTCAGATCTGTCAGCTCTCCAACCTCATCCAGCCTACACCTCTCTACGGCCCCGCAACTGCCTCTGTCCGCGCTCCTCTCCGGGGTGCAGTGTGGCAGACACCCCGGTACAACCTCCTGCAGCGGTAAGGACCAGAGTGCACTCATGTCAGGCCCTTGTCATAAGATTTGAACAGTGATGGAGGAAGTGTTCAGATCCTTTACTTAAGTAAAAGCACCAATATATCATTGGAAAAACACTTTAAAAAAAGAAAGACTAAAACGTGTTTTTCTCTAAGGTTTTGTTGAGATATTGGATTAAGAGTACAGTTATTGAAAAAAAATATTGTGAAACGTGTAGAAAGTAAAATCTGCAGAAGCTTGTAGTCATAGACATCTCAAATGTCTAAACCAGAAGCATTGCTGGGATCTTGACACATTGGGGGCTTTGGCCATTGCACACATTTTAAGATTTCAGCCTAATAATTGCAGCATTTGCAAGTTATAAAAAATAACTTAAAATTAATTCAAAATATGAGACACTGTTCTCCAGGCAAAGTAAGGTCATCCCACTTTCTTAGCGCATTTCCTAGCCCTTGTTTCACATTAATAAGTGCAGGCAAGCAGGCCCAGTGTTTCTCAAACTGTGTGTCTTAGAATGAGTCTTATTTATGATGATTTATGGATATAATCTTTTGTAAATGTGTGCTTTGCGACAAAAACGTTAGAGAACCACTGAGCTAGACCAGGGTTGCCAACTTTTAGCCACTAGTTGTAGTGACATCGGTATATATTATATATACTATATTATAGGTTATTACTCACCATTTTAATAATAATAATAATCTAACCTTTATTGATCCCCTTGGTATCCTTCCTTCTCTGCATTGACCCATCCTATTCAAAGTTAACCTTAACTATAAACACTAGGAGTAGTGGGCTGCCGCGGTGCAGCGCCTAGGGAGCAGTCAGGAGTTAAGGGCCTTGCTCAAGGGCCCAACAGTGGCCGCAGTGCGGATTCGATCCTCTGACCTTCTGATCTGTAGCCCAGGGGCTTAACCTGTTGCGCCACCACTATATTCGTAATATTAATTTTAGTTGATAGTAATCTAAAACAGGGATGGGCAACTCCGGTCCTCGAGGGCCACTATCCTGCATGTTTTAGATGTTTCCTCTTCCAACACACCTGATTCAAATGATCAGGATCGTTATCATTCTTCTGCAGAGCTTGATGATGAGCTGATCATTTGAATCAGGTGTGTTGGAAGAGGGAGACATCTAAAACATGCAGGATAGTGGCCCTTGAGGACCGGAGTTGCCCATCCCTGATCTAAATAGTCCAGGAGAAGAGATGCAGGTGCTGGTGAGGGGGAAAAGTTCACTCATAAAGTCCCATAACACAATACCCCCAATAAATATTTCATCTTAATCAGACTAAATGTGATGCCAAGAGGTGAGAGACAATACTTGGTGTTGCAATGAACAGTGTCTGGCAACTACCAACTGTCTCCAGTAAAGCTGTATAAAATAGGATTCAAAGTTCAAAGTCTCGTCTCAAAGCTTCCTTTTATGTGAAGATGTTATTGTGCTTTTCTTTCTGGTCTTATCTACTTTCTTTTGTACCTCTGGTTTCGTTTTTATTGTTAAGTTTAACTTTTATTGCACATGTCTTTCGCTCCCCCCTTGATTGTTAATTATTACATTAATATATTATCATGCCTTGTATTCATATGTATGTATCACTGGATAGTATGATAAAAGCGTTTCTCTACTGCCTTTACAATTAATGTGTTTTGTGGTTTGACTCTTTTCTAAGGCAAAAAAACAACAACCACAACACAACAAACAAACCAAAAAAGTACTGCAGTCTGGGACTATTCATAAAGAATTCAGGTTTATAGTCTCAGACATTCAGGCCTGATCATGCCACTAAACTATATCTAAATTGCACACAGATTTTTTTAAGAAATCAGAAGTAGGGCTAAATAATTGGTTTCAAATCAAAATCACAACTTGAAACTATGCAATTAGCAATTTACTGAGGCAGCATATAATATATACACGGTGTGGCTATTAAATAATGAGGATAATGCTACAATTCAAGTTTATTTCATTTGAGAAGATTGTTATTTATGCCCATTGAACTGCATGGTTTATTCTTGCAGGTTCGACTGACATAGTCCCATTATTTAATAGCTACACCTCGTACATTTTGCAGTGCAGCTGACCCAGGGTTTCAACTATCATATTAATAGTTCTTGTCATCCTACTTGTGTGACAGTCATGCTTTTGATAGTGCCTCATGTGATAATGTTCCATCACATGTTTTACATCTGTTACACAGTAATTATTGAACTGAAGCTTGACGTAAAAAAATTATATTGCACATGAAATCGCAATATCAGTCGGTAACATCGCAAGAAGATATTTCCACCAAATCATTTAAGGTTGAAAACTAATGGTTTGATCTTCAGCAATGTGTTGCATTTTAGAAGCTTGTTAAATTATCAATTACATAAAATCCTTGTCTGAAAAGTAACTAAAGCTGTCAAATACATGTAGTGAAGTAGAAAGTGCAATATTTCCCCTCTGAAATGTAATGGAGTTGGAGTATTATGTCGCATAAATCCTCCAGTAAAGTACAAGTATCTCAAAACTGCACTTAATTACAGTACTTGACTAAATATATCTAGTTACTTTTTACCATACTAAATTGAACCAGCTTATAGGAAGAGAATGTTAAAAGTTAACCTTTTACTACATGTGATTTTATTTGTGGGATTGGTAATAAAGTAAGGTGTGGGGTTAAATCAAGGTCAGGACTGTAGTCTGTAGAGATGCAACAACCCATTGCACTTTATATGTATACCTGCCCCTTGAAAACTAGTTTATCATCAGTGTATTATTCAGTATTTCTTAAATAAGTTGTTTTTATTTGGGCATTTAAGTGTTAGTTAACCCAAGCAACGGATTAGGTGAAGATTTGGCCTCAACTTTAATACGATGAGGTGCAGCTTTTCGTTCAAAAAACAGTTTAACAGAATTAGTAAGCCATCTGGATCCTGACTAATCTTGTCTTGTAACATTTTTGTTGGTGGTGAATAACCTAACACCCACACTTTGTAAAAATATAACCCTTGCCAATGAAAGATCACCATTTTGTCACACTCCCCCACCTTTTGTATAATGTAAGCAAAGGGCAAAGGTCTTTTTTTATATCAGGAGAACTTGTTCACCCAATAAAACCCTGTAAGAAACTGAGGTGAAAAAAAATCAATTTGAGCTCAACATCAGTATCAATGTCTGTCCAATAAACATGCTTTGCTGCAATGTTTGTAGAAGTAACTGCAACATTCTGTGGAAAAAAACACAATTATTGTTTAAAAAATGTGTTTTTAATCCTTTGAACACCTTCAGTGTATTGAGGTTGGAACTAAAACCCTAAAAAAAAAGGTATTTCAAACCTAAATAATCTGCATGACCAGATATCACTCGTGAGAGATTGTCATGAGACAGTGTTTTTGCAATTTAAAAGATGTCACATATTAAATGAATGTTCTGAGTAACAGTTGTTCTGCTTCTCTGTGTTGTTCCAGGGTGTCATCACTTGTTCCAAGTCTAATTCAGCAGCCAAGCAGAAGTCTGACGTACTACAGTGTGAAGAAGGGGAAGAGGAAGAGTGTAAAATCTGTAACAGACAGGTTCATGAGGCTGCACTGTGGCCTTTGGATCAGACGTAAGGTGCGTGTGCTGTACAGTTAACCGCCAGAATCACTGGTTTACTTCAAGTTTATTAACACCTTAAAAACACAGCGTTGCCAATCTGATTTCTTGGTTTTGCGTGTAAACAGGCTGGATACAAGAAGAAACTGTGGAAGAAGCTGCCAGCCAGACGAAAGCGCCTGAGGGAAATTGTGTTCTGTAACAAAACACAGAGCAAGCTTTTGGATAAAATGACAACGTCTTTTTGGAAAAGGAGAAACTGGTACGTCAACGATCCGTACATGAAGTACCACGATCGGGTCAACCTCAAACTGTAATTTGCTGATTCATGTACTGCTATATTGTCTTCTGCTTGAATATAAAGTGATATTGTTGTACACATATTTAATAAATCCCCATATGTTCAATTATGTTTGCTTTTAGTTGTTATTTTAAGAACACTGGATGAAAAAAAAATAACAGTCCAACACAGTTAAAGTTTTGCTTCATATTTAATGGCTGTAAATCGATTTAACCAACAGAAATATTTAAAGTAGTGGAACACTAAATTGATAGTCATAAACCATTATGTCATCACATCACTGATTTTTGTTCTATAATTCACAATCAAGTTCAAATTTGACATTCTGGCCTGCCAGAAAAAAAATCTTAGGATAAGTTAGTAAGATGAGTGGTGTCTCTCCATGAATAAAGCCTTAAGTGGCTAATTTATCAGTAAATAAGACATTTAATTTGTGAGTATGTGTAGCCAACTGATAGTCATGACATTTAATGTTCTTTTAAAGCAGCCCAAAGTAACAAAAACAGAATTCTTTGTTTACCAGCAGGGTGTCTGAAGAGGCCGACAGCTTCACACAAAATCACTTAAGAAATTAAATTTCCATACAAATTAATAACAAACATCATGCAGTGATGAGTTTATCAACCTACGCACAAGTATACAAATCTGCAACTTAGCAACGTGTGTTTTTTTTCCTCAGTTTTACTTGCATGAATCTTAATGGAAGGAAATCACCTCCAGCACTAACACTGATACTACTAAACACATAATTTGATTTTTTTTTAACCATTTATCCATTAAAAGGACATTTCATGTGCATAATAAGTGTATCTACAACATCAGAGTGAATGACGTGTAAACAGAACTGTTGTACCTGAGAAGCTTCTGTTTCAAACTTCAAACCACCATAAATGATACAATGATGGAAAATCTACTGCGCAAGTCCACCCGTCAGCAACCGACACAGTGATGTTTTGTGTAAATCGTTGCCAAGGTTTAGGCTCAGTCAATAAAGTACAGGATGACGAGATACGACGCATTGCTACGCACTATTAATCTATATAGAAGTTTGTAAACCTGCAAACCAATATAGTCACTCTCATGAATTCCTTTAAAAAAAATAGCAGAAGCAAGTAAAGGTAAGAGCGTTGGGTTTAGTGTTGCTCAGTTAACAACAGAACATTACACAGTGATTTCAAACATGGAAAAAGAACCATGTTTATATACAGTAAATATTTACTCATGTAATAACCCATTCCTGCTACGGCTAAAAGTGACTTGTTCCTAATCGGCCATAAATTGCCAAATATTGTGTGAAATAAACGACAAAACGTGCCACGAAACTGAACAGTAGATTGTCAAAAACAGTCTGCTCCACTGAGAGAACCTCTTATGTGGTGATTCTTTTCTCTCTGTTTTATCTGTCAGACAGATCTTCTTACTTTATCAGCAAGTAATTATTTCTTTAGCACAGCAGAAATAATAATAAGATGCTTGATGAGTGTTCAGCTACTAATATTTTTAGGATTCTAGTCTAATTTTTGGCCATTTCAGAGCATTGAGGGCAGTCGTTTATATTCTACGCATAGTGCAAAGTGATTATTTAATGACATGAACATTGTGTTGGAAATACCATGTGTAGAGACATTTACGTCTCTGCTGTCTCTTTCTTTAAGGCTTGAAGAGAGAGAGGTAAATAACAGAATAGTGTCTGTCACTGCTATCTGACGTCTCGTTACTACAAATGCAGGCTGTCTTGTCATTAAATGCTTCTAGTAATTTCTCAGTACTTTCATGTGATAAGTAATCGGGGCAGGAAATAAAAGGCCCACAAATGTGAACAGATTCAATCGGGTTAAAAACAGCCTTTTTTGTTTTGATCCGTGGCTTGTTTCACATTCTCCTACAGTGAGCGTGTCACCCTCAGAGCCAGCTGTAGTTTTCAGTGACAGTACATTCTGTTTAATCAACAGCAGACCAATGACGGGGGAAGACACGCATGCGATTGCCGACCCAGACCTGATATATAAAAACAACGAAATCATAAAGATGAAGTACACACATACTGTACATAAATACATATTCAATAACCAACAAAAGTGTCTATCAGCATGGAGCCCATTCACTCACTTTTTTTTCTATCTCAGTGTCACAAACCTCATTTTTTTGAAATCATGAGCCACTAGCTATATAATCGTATATAGAGGGGTCATCATAGGTCACTTTGGTAATACCTTATTCCAAAGCAAGGCTGCTTCAGTCATGTAGCTTTTGGCCATTCAGTATTTTTTTTACTTCTTGCAGCGAAGGCAGCTGGAGGAGTCTTGAGGACAGTTTCACATGGCTTCATTGTTTGAAGAAAGAGCACTCCTGGATCTTGTGAGAGGCCTTAAGACTCTATGAGGAGGCTGGAAGGGAGAGAAAAGCAAAAAGGGAGATGGAGTTTAGTCGACCAATAGTTGGAAGACGCTGCAGAGTGTTTGAAGGATACAGCTGGAATTATTTTGTATTTTTCTTATTGTCAGCAAAACCCAAAAAGCAGTTGGGTTGGTTTGTCTCTCATTACTTTCCAACTCTAATCTCTGTCCAATTGTTCCCATTTTTTAAAGTAGGTCACAAATATTCAGTTGTATTTGTTTTTAAAAGGAATCAATCATTTCTGGAGAAAAGAAAAGTAAAAACTGTGAATTGTTGACACTTGGAAACAACTAAAACACGAGTAAAATGCGTATTTATGGCATCAAGGGTCTGATCTGGAAGTAACCTAATAAGCTTAAAAGCCTAGATCCACTGTGATAAAACAACACAGCTCATTAATGTGTTTTAAAGCTTGTGGACAACAGGAAAAGCTACATACAGACAACACATGCTTGTAGATCAGTTCATACACTGGTGTTGAAAGAAAGTGCATCATGTAAGAGTATAATTTTTATAAACCTTTTTTTGCAATGGCATATTACATTAATGAAATATAGGCAAAGTGTACTTACAGTCGTTAAGGCAAAGATAACTATTATTTAACAACTGCTCTCTACATATCTCAAAACGAGCATTTGCATTTATGCAAAACAACATTTTTGGCTGCAATGTCATCAGAAGCCATCAAGTTGCTTCAGTTTATCATTTTAAATGGAAAATAAAAGGTTAAGTTCACCAGGTGCCATCTTTAACACAAGAAAGGTACGACTGCAACTCCTGCAGATTGTGCTCATACAGCTGAAAGTCACAGCTGATGCAAAATTACATCATCACCAATCCTACCTGATGTCATTTGTAAGAAATATTGCCATTTACTTTGGTTATTTAGATGACAATTACAACTTTAAGGGGTGATGCACATTCTTTGAACACCTGTGCAGTTGTTTTTGAATTTGCTGACAGCTAGAAAAATAGAAAATACTGCCAGCCTTATCTATGAAAAAATGCTGCTATATTTAGTTGGGCACTGCCATGCTAAACAAACAGATTTATGAATAAACACTAGTTAACTCCACACAAACATTTCCATAAACATAAAATAAAAGTTATTCTAACAGCTGAAAAAAACATTGAAGGCAATCAACGCCAACGTGCGGTTTGTGTTTGGATATTTCCCATGCCACATTTCCAAACACGTGAGTTATTGCAATCACACATTCATTTAAACTAAGTAATTGCTCTAAAGTTAATGCATGAATCAGCTTCATCAGTGCAGAAGTCCTACTAGCATCCAGACTCTCCACATTTGCACAGGTACTGGACCATGATGATTCATTTAGCCACGCGGCAGCAGGAATTAGTGAATCAGTGAGTAAATCACAGCTCTCGAGGGGCAGTTAGGATCAAGGCAGCAGCTGAGCAGCTGCGTGGACGAGGCAGTGTACCTCCGGAGCCTTCCTCTTAACCAGCCTGAGCTGTGGGGAGCTGGACGCCGCCTGAGCCGCATCCTTCTCCACCTCGTCGGGCTGCTCCGGAGGTGCAGGAGTGGGAGGTGGAGAGGGCGTGGAGGGCGGGGTGGACGGGGGTGTCACAGAGGGAGTAATGGGTGTGGACTCAGACTCAGAAGTGGAGAGGTTCTGGGATGGAAGCTCCTTGGAGTCCCACGGCTCCAACCTCAACACCTCAAACTCTGCCATGTCAAAATCCTGTCCTGTACCATGGAAAAAGGGTCGGCAGGAGGGATGAACAACATGGAAATCTGGAAGTCTCTGGAGCACTGAAAGCCAAATACTGCTTTTGTGCAACTGCTGTTAAGCTGCAGCTGATTTTGGTCAGTTGGGGATAATGAATGTTCACATCATTATGCATCATCATCCTGTAGAGCACAGAGCAGCGGCCAAATAGGAAGTTATTATAAGTGGAAGCCAATTTGGTGCATCACAAACAAGCATAACAAGGCTGTTCTTCTAAAGTCTCCTCTGTTCTTCTTTTTAGTGCGTGCAGAATTACAGTAAAACCACTTAAGTTGTTTTCCACGTCATTTAATGCCAAGAGAGGAGAGAGCCACTGTACAATTGGCAACACTAGTTGAAATGGAATTCAAAGAGACTTCTAGTGGTTTGGTGATATGTTTTTGTTATCATTAACATATCCAGTAATTTAATGAAAAGACCTAAACCAACAATGCATCAACTCTGCTACCAAGAACTGTGTATTCAGCCTGATCTTATTCTTCTGCACCTTAGAGCTCCACTGCTCTACAGGAACTATTAAAAGACATCAATGAAGCACATCTAAGCTCTGGGTGACATGTTTCTTGAATCTGATCTCTATATAGTTTATTTTAACTCTTCAGCCCTACACCACTGTGCTGCTGGAAAAACTCACAGAATGTGTATCAATCCATAGCAGAAAATAGTCCCCAACAAATGCACATTGTAGCAAAGTTACCACTAAACTACAGCACCCAGCTGTTTAGGAAATTATTAAGACACATAGACAAATCAAACTATACATTTGTGACCCATTTTTGAAAATGTACAAATGTAGGTCAGAAAGAATTGGTTTTGGTCTTTTAATGGGATTTATTGACAGTAACAGTAATAAAGGTTAATGCAAGTTAGTTAAAATCCCTAATTAAGTGCAATCAGAAATTTAGCAGTATTCAGCAAGTATAAACAGAGTATAAACAGAGTATAAACAGAGGGGCTCTCACCAAGTAAATGCGCCTTAAGTCTACAGAAATATGCATGTGATGTAAATAGTTGTTTCTAAATGTTATTTCAGGTTTTATTTACAAAGAAATATCTATTATCTGACCAGTTTACGCCAGATTAGGACAAACAACGACTGTCTCCACATGATGTTGAACTGGGAACAAACCCCCCTCAGCTACATGTGAGTCTTATCACAGGATGGTGAGCCTGGCAGCGCTGCGAGGCCTGACCTGCCCCGAACAGGAAGGCAGGACTGAGGTTAAGGGGGCCGCTCAGGAAAGGAGAGGTACCAAACAATATCTGTGGGCTTAAACAAGCTCAAACAGGAAGACAGATATCGACATGCTAATCTGTTTTACACAAACCAACCAGGCACCGCTAACGCCATTATAGTGGCTCCATTAGACCTAAGTGTGCTCAGAGAAGACGAATAGTGGTTCCCAATTTTATCAATATCTTGTTTTGTGAAACTGAGATTTATTTCATGAGCATTTATAATGCTATTATTTGATGGTTAATGCTTAAGTCAATCTCTACAGCTGCTTTTAGTTTCAGGGGAAGGTGTCAGGAGGCAGTATGAGAACAAAGTCTCCTCACCCTTGTAGCTCTCTGACTTGCTGCGCATCATAGTTCTGGTCCGGTGTTGTGCTGCTGCAGGCTGCGTGGTGCCGGAGTCGCTGTTAACGGGGTCAGACTGGTAGGAAGACAGATCCTGCATGCTGAAACTCCTCAGTCTGTCTGATAGAACTCCTTGGCCCTAAACCAGGAAACATGAGGTTTTCATTTTCAGCAGCACTGTGAGGCAGTCAGAGCGTGACATCTCATTTAGAGGCACAATTGAATGAAGAGGACAATATGCTGTAAGAAATGAACAGTTTTTAACAGTAATTTTTAAAACAATTTACTATTATGTCACAGATTTTCCTTGTTTTGTTACATAACAGATATAAAACTAATAAAATCACAGAATAAAAATGTTTATTTACATGTTATCTCAAAAAAAGGCCAAAACTGTAAATAATGTCCACGTCAAAAATTCTGGATTTTTACAAATGGTGATTTGACAGTAAAATTACACATTTTTACTGTATTTAAATCAGCAAAATTATTTAATTTTTTAAAATTTAAATTATCATTGCATTGTATACAGATATTTCCCATTAATAATAATAATCTAACCTTGATTGATCCCCTTGGGGAAACTTCTCTGCATTTGACCCATCCTATTCAAAGTTAACCTTAACTATACATACTAGGAACAGTGGGCTGCCGCGATGCAGCTCCCGGGGAGCAGTCAGGGGTTAAGGGCCTTGCTCAAGGGCTCACAGTGGTGGTGACTGGGACAAGCGGTCACTCTCACTTTCCCACCTCAACCTCCTGCCTGTCCGGGGGCTCGAACCGGCGACCCACCGGTTACAAGTTTGCATCACAAACCACTAACTTTTATTTGCAAGAAAGGTTATGAATATTAAGGATTGAAACATGGTAAATCATTTTCATCTGTTATTTTACAGATTTCCCCTGTTTTGTGAATCGACTATAATAACTAGTAAAACAATAGAAAAATAATTAATTTACATGTTTATGTAACAACAAAAATCTGGCCAAAACATAATGTCCAAATTAAAAATCTGCATTTTTCCAAGCAGTAATTTGTTCTTTTACAGAGTGGGACCATAAAATCACACTGTTTTACTGTATTTAAATCAGCTAAAAAAAATCATTATTTTACAGATATTTTCAGTTGTTTTCAACATTTTTACAGTTTTTGAACATTATAGTATACCAGCAAAGGGTTTTTATGGGATGTTATTTTCTTACAGGCGGCTGGATCTTCCAGTCAAAGCTTTATTTAATAGACAGTCTTCATTATGTGATTGGCCACACAAACAACAGGCTCGATACCTTAACTACAATGACTGGCCACTGTACCCTCAGGTCAGTACAAAACAAATGCTCAGAGTCTGCATTACCTTTGTTGCAGCCATGACTGCAGCTGTGGCCGCAACATTCAGTCCTCTTCTCCCATAATGCACCAGCGTGTCATAGCTTTTGTCCTTTGCTTGGCAGATATACTCATCAATGTCCTGAAATGAAAGAAAAATCACATGAACATCATGTCTCTCATTGTCATTGTGTAGCTCATTTTATGCACAGTGGTGACAGATGTTTGTTATAATGATACACTTGAACTTCAGAAAACTTGCTCATCTGTTTCCTGACTAGAGGAAAAGGGAGAGAGGAGGAAAAGAGAAATGGAAGAGCACTACGACATTTCCTCTCCTGTGTCCAGAAAACACATTTTTAACAGCTAAAGTGGGAAATTGAATCAGCACAAAGGCACTTTTGTTCTCTAGACAGTCGCAAAGCATGAATTCTATTAGTCCCAAAGCCACACAGACTAACTTAAAGCCTCGACTGAATATTTTGACCATTAACTCCTTCAGAGGAAACAAAGAAAGATGCAACAAAGGAAAATGATTTCACCTTTTCTTTTGAGGAAAGCGTGGGATGAACAAACTTCCTGTACAGCACACTGGAGCCCTTGGTGTAAGGGGACAGCAGCCACACCACAAAGGCGATCTTCAATTCATAGTAGAAAGGAAGCCTGCAGTGAAGACACAGAATGTCAGCAAAACAGAACATGTTGGAACGTGTTAAATGGTTTTTATGACCATTCAGGCAGACCTGTGTATAATCACTGACTGTAAATGTCTGAGGTCACCTACCAACAAAGAAACATATCTGTAAATACTTCCACAGTCGTGAATAGGGCAAATATTATCCAGTACATCATCCATTTCACCTGCAATGTCATGGAAAAGCGAGAACGGTTAATGTTTCTCCACATTGTAGAGTCATATTGATGAGAATGCCAACCTTTTATTATGTAAAAACCAAAACTATAAACGATATACTCACATATTCTTTCACATCTTTTGACTTGACAGCTTTATAGGATGAGTATGCAGGATATAGTGTACCAAACACAAGTCTACAAGACAGAAAATGAGCAAATTAATTCCATTTTACTGCTAAACGGGCATTTGAAATGTCCAAGAATTACATATAAAATCAAGACAGTGATTATAGACAACAGATTACAGATTAAGTTGAGTTCTTCCATGTAATCCATGTCATTTTGCCCTATTGTTCATTTTCATACGTTGTGTACATTTGATTAAGGAGGATCGGCAAAGTAAGAACTTCAATGAACAGTGTTCTTCTGTACATATGACAATAAACCTCTTGAATCCTGAATCTTGAATTTGTATTTCAGGCATTTTTTTTTTACATTTTTTTTATTTTTAAGCCCTTTGCAGCAAAAGTCAACTGATGGATAGTTTGTCAGGTAAGATGATGGGAAATCCAAGAATGCACAACAGCTTTTAAATAACTGCAACTAAGCATGAAGTCAGATTTTGTCATGAGTGTTTTGGCTACAAGCTGCCCAGCTGAGAAATTTCCAGAGGTAAAATTAGTCTCCATTTGTTGTCCTTTTTTTCTTTACATTTCTATTCCTATGTAGACACCTGTGGCGCTGGGCGTCCGGACGGAGACAGCACCCTGTTGAAGTGCTACAACCAGGCAACAGCTGTGAGCTCGACCTGATCAAATTACTGACCCACATCACGTTGCAGCACTCTGTCCTGGGCGGCTAACTGCACTCTAACACAGTTTTAAAACACAAGGACACTCCAAATATCAGCTCCAGGAGTCACACCTAAAGCTTTCTGTTGGGAGACTGAACCAAAATGACCCACATAACCAGGTTCTGAACAGCCACAGCTGAGCCAGTCCAATCTGTGTAACAAGATCTGGCAATCCAAATTTAATTCCCTCACTATTTTAAGGGTTTGGGCCTGCGGTTGGGATACTCCACAAGGTCTAATGGTGCTGATTCATACTTTGTACAGGTATAAATAACCAGAACCCACTGTCATAATGTGACACTATTGTTGTAATGGCATTTTAACCCCTAAATATATCTGGATATGTGCATACATTCCCATAACATGAATAAATCTTGCATTGCAACCCGAGAAGCCTGACCCATCCCTTTTGTTTTTTTCCAATATGGGACATCAACACTGAATATTGCTCCACTCAAAGACCGCTCCTGTTGTTCAGTCACCTCACTGACATTTGGGCTTCTGGCTATGAAAGACGCCAGTGGTTTCCTGAATCTGACTCATTTTTATCATTTGGTGGATGATAATACATTATTCAGTAAATCACGTCATCTCTTTGTCTGTTGTAAAGAAACATCCACTTGATAAAAACACAAAGAGTGCCAGACTGCTGAGCGCAGGCAGCCTGTCCAGAAATACAGCAGCTCTCCACAGGCCCAGCTCAGCATTCCTGCTCCAATAGCAAAGTACAATCCTGCGAAACACGAGCCGCTTTCAGTCAAAAATTAATAGAGAGACACCTGCTCTGCTTCTACATTGACGTCTGATTCTGATTAAATATTACACCAAGAAAAAAATAAATTGCGGGGGCTTGTAAAGCGCGCTGCACCGTCAGAAAGCGGCTCAAACGCGCCGCCTGCAACAACCTGGAGACGCAATTTATTTATATCACCAGTCTGTCACAGAGAATATGGAATGCTAATTATAAAAAATATATATATGACTTACACCACAAGTCTAGAGATGATCCAGGAGACCATTGCGCTGGAGAGGCGACAGGACGCGGTGTCTGCGGGGAGGAGTTTCCTCCAGATGACAGGCGCGTCCAGGCGGCTGCGTCTGGACGCACACAGGCGGCAACGTGATGCGGGAGGATAAACAGAGAGCGGGCTGGAGGTCTTATCCATAGATGGCAGTGTTGCATTGCACAGACGACAGACACACTCAGAATGCTGGTGGTCCTCATGAGCAAAAGTCTGTTTAGATGCGCAGCAAAATTAACATCTTCCAGGGAAGTTGCCTCCTGAAAGGATCCACCCATGGTCTTTATCTTTAGGTGCCTCATTTATAAAGCACCCACACTTTACAATATACAGGACAACATTTAAATAATAGAACAAAGATCCATAAACTACTACCTGTCTCCAGGATTTTTAGTGCGAGTTTTTGGGATCACTTTAATGAAACATCTTTATTTATGAATGTTTGCACCATATAATGATCACTGCAACAGAAGATTACAGATTATTTTATTGGTTTTGCTTATAACGACTGAAAATAGTGTCCCAGAGCAATAAGTGGCATCTTTAATTTTTGACTGACCGCTGTCCAAAAACTCAAAACAACTGAAAACAACATATTAAAGAAACTAAAACTAAGACTTGTTGGTGTTTTTGCTTGAAACACTGCTGAAATCACCATACCTATCAAACTTCTCATCCCTTAAATGTCTTATGATTGATAAATCTATGTTTGAGCTAATTGTTTTAACTCTATATGCTACCACAATATAAACTAGTTAATCTCTTAAAACTAGATTCTGACATGGGACTACTTTACAACACAGGGCCTTGATGTTACCAGACTTGATCTCTTACTCCCTAATCAAAATTCACTGAAAAATTTGCAATTCATTAAATTACTGCAAATCAGCTGACACACTGGTAAACTTGCAGATTTAAGGATTTTTGGGGCAGTTGCCTGGTTTGTAATCCACCCTTGAAATAATGAGTAAGGAGCGACACATTCCAGATTCAGAAGATTACAGAAGTCAGGACAAAATAGTGATTTTCAAGCTTGCAAGTACCAGAACTGCTTTATTTTCTCTGTGGTGTAGATTCAATAAGGTGTTGACATTCCTGACAGGTTTATATATCATATTGACATGATAGCATCACCCAGTTGCTGCAGATTTGTGGTCAGCACCTTAACAATCTATCAATCTACCACATCCCTCTGCTGGACTGACTGCTTTGTGACATGTTGTCCTCCTGGAAGAAGCCATTAAAGAATGGGTACACTATGCTCATAATGGGATCTGCAGCAACAATAATCAGGAAGACTGTGGTATTAAATGAGGCTCAGTTGGTACTAAAGGGCCCAAAGTGTGCTAAAAAAAAAAAAGAAGCATTCCCTAACCTACGACACCAGCAGCAGCCTTAAGTGTTGATACAAGGCAGGATGGAGCCATACTTTTATGTTGTTTATGTTAAGTTCTGAACTAAACATCTAAATGTTGCAGCAGATATCAAGACTCAACAGACCAGGCAACGTATTTCCAATCTTCTGTTGTATAGTTTTAGTGAGCCTGTGTGTACTGTAGGGTCATATTCCTGTTCTTAGCGGACAGGAGTAGCACTCAGAATGGCCTGATTCAAGGTTGAAGGTGTCAGTTTAGAGATGCTCTTCTGCAAACCCTGGTAGTACCAAGTGGTTATTTGATTAACTGTTGTCCTTCTATCTGTTCAAGCTTGGCCATTTGTCTCTGACATCTGACATCAACAAGGCACTTTTGCCCAGAGAATCACCGCTCACAAGAGTTTTTTTCCTTTTCACACCATTCTCTGCAAACCTGGACATAGATGTGCATGAAATCCCCACTACATTAGCACTTTATGAAATACTCAAACACTAACAACCATACCGCTTTCAAATGTATTTAAATCACCCGTTTTCCCTATTCTGACGCTCAGTTTGGACTTTAGATCTTCTTGACCTACATACCTAAATGCATTGAGTTTCTACCATGTGATTGCCTGATAAGATCCTTGCTTTCACAAGCAGTTGAATAAGTGCACCTAATAAAGTGACTGTTCAGTGATCACTATACAGCTACTAGATGCTGATGCTCTCAGAATACAGTTTAAATCACCAAACCACAGAAATCTGAATCTAAATGCTGAGGCGTGAGAATTTGCCTGGCCTTGAAATTCTGTATCTGTGATCACTAACCTGAGAGCACGAGCATTATTAGAGCTACAGTAACTTGGCTCTGGAGTACAAAGTGAAGCCGGAGAACAGAAGCATGGTTTTGTTACAGTACAACAAAAGCTGCTGAGGGAGGGTTGTGGCTGGTAGAAACCTAATCCTTTTGTCCATTTGAAAGCCAAGAGAATGGCCTCAAAACAAACTAGGACCAAAATGTACTACTTCTCTTCAAAACTTACACTTCTCCTCCTACTCAAAAAAAGGCTTGTATCAACAAAGGTGTAACTCTACTCCCATCACGTCACAAGTGAAATAAAACACCCGGACATGAATCTGACATAGTTTCTGAGTCGTATCTGCAGCATTTGACTAATGGCAAGTTACACTTCCTGAACTGCAGGATGATGAAAAGCACTTTGCTATTCATACAGTACATTTTTCACAACTGCAGAACAAGCCTTTTTATCTACCAGACTGGTGTTGGTGTCGACTGCATTAAATAGTCTGTGCAGTTCAGTTTCTGACCTGCTGAGTGGGCTGTTGCTAGCTGGCTGCTTCACATCTCCCAAAGGTCTATTCCTGATGAGAACAGACCTAACATGTAGCATTTATCGTGACGTTGAAGAGCGTAATGGACAGAAAATAGGCAACCTTTTGGTTACTGTCACCTTCATTCTTAAAAGTTTATTTGTTATTTTTTTTCTCCATTCACATAGAAAAATTATACACACGATACTTCCACAATACATAAGTTCTGCACTGACCAACTTTTCTATTTCTTCTTCATCTTTCCTGTAGAGAAGGAACTCAATTGTAATGCAAAGTCAGACATTTAACAAGCTGAGTGCAAATGCAAAAAAAATGAGTTAGGGTAGTATGCGTGCAGTTTTCTCATGAGTGTACTTAACATGTATGACCACATATAGAACACATACATTTTGACTGTACAGAAAATAAACTATCAAAAGTGAAATTCGCCCCATCACCTCTAGTGTTCGGATATTGTCAGCTAATTACTGGTAAACAGAACAGCTGTGGCTTACAAAATGTATCCTAAGAGATTAAAACCGGATGTGACTTACCGACAGTTATTTAGTCACTTGTTTGGATCATAAATACACCACCAGCCCGTAACTTAGGACAGAAGAATAAGATGAAGCGCTGTAGGCACGGCAGGCTTTTCATACTTACATTATATACACCTACTTAAACCTTCTGTTGGACTTTGGATAATAAAGACTTACCGAGGGTTACCCCTGGTAATTAAAGACAAAACGCAAAACCACTTTTTCTTCTGGCCAAGTCAACCAGATGTTCTATATAAAAAAACGTTAACTGTTATAGCACAAAGTTAACCCCAAATGATTATGCGAAATTGTAATTATAATATGAAGCAAAGGGGATTCTCAGCACTGTAAACCCTGCACCAGAATTGTCTCTGTCCTTCATGGAGTGAGCAAACTGACTTTGACAGACAGAGCTGAGGCAGTTCACCTTAGCTCCTCAGAGCTGCCAATCTTGACTGCATTGCTTCAATGTCCTCCTCTGACTCCTCCTCTGAAGCTGCAGCTGCTCCTTCTGGTTCCATCTCAGGCAGGGCGTCTGTGACTTTGCTTGGTGCTTTGCCAAGAGCACCTAAAAGGGCAAACAGAACCACAGATTTTAGAATGATCAACTTGTGATCAATCTATGATTCAGACTTCTTCACACACCAAAATCGTATTACAAAACATGAATGTAACAATGTCTTGAGAATTATTTCTTCCTTCACCTGCTGTGATCTCAAAGAGGATCTTGTCAACTTCCTCCTCCGCTGCTTCCTCCATCTCCTCTCCATCTTCCATGCTCTCAAACGTGTCTTCCAGCATTTCCTCAATGATGCCAGCCTGAAAGATAATTACGTGCGAATGACACCATGGTTTAGCAAGTTTTTCTTTGAAAGAAGTTATGTAAAGTGGTTATTAGGGTCAGTCACATTGTTCTAGCTTTTGTAATGGCTTAAATGTCAATAGGATCTATTTTTGTTGGATGCTGCTGACCTTCATCATCTCCTTTGACAGTTCCCTCATAGTGGCCTGGATCTCTGGGATTTTGACTAGACTCTGCATGGCTTTCATGACCTCTGTGCTCTTCTGCATGGCCCCAGCTACACGCATTACAGCTAGAAACAGACAAATACATTTCCTCACAGACCAAAGCAGAACATTAAGTTTGATCCTCAAAAGCAGACTGGATTTCTGGTGACATAAAAATGTCCTGCTGTCTAATGACCCAGTTATTGCACTCCCACACTCTTCTTCTCTCTTAATCCTCTTCGTCCCCAGTGGGACATAAGGCGGCAACAATCTCTGCTATTTGTTGTCGTTTCTGTAACTGGATGTATTTTATGAGATGGAGTAGTTAACACCATACTCAACCCCCAACCTGGAGGGCCAGGTGCTGTGGTTAGTCTGTCCTCTCACCTGGGACCTGTCCGGCTTGGTTAAACCTACCAGGGGTCAAGACCCCCGCAGACAAATACATTTCCTCACAGACCAAAGCAGAACATTAAGTTTGATCCTCAAAAGCAGACTGGATTTCTGGTGACATAAAAATGTCCTGCTGTCTAATGACCCAGTTATTGCACTCCCACACTCACCAAGTTGATTCCTCATGCTGAGAAGCACAGAGTTCATGTGGGCTTTGGAGGCGTAAAGTTTTGTGACGGCCCGTTTTGACTGAATCATCTCCTTTGCAAGGACGACGCACACATCTTTCTGGCCCTTTTTGGCAGCATCTTTGATGGATCTTTTAACTTTTTCTTGTTCTCTTTGAATATCTGAAACAAAAAATGTATGTCGTTACATACAACACAGACATTTTTATCTAATTAGTTCTGTTGACTATTGTGCTTAATAAAATAACACAACACAAATTTACTGTAACATCAACCTGTCCAGGGACTACAGGTGGAAATTAGCATTTTTGCTATAACCTAGTACAATGTATCTTTCCTTTGTGGTCAATGTTAAATGGTACACTGTCCCTGTATAAATAAAACCCATACCATACCGTGCTACCTGAATGAGTCATTGCCTCTAGTGTTACATCAATTACAGTTTCCACTTAAATTATTATTATTTGACATTTTCTGAACTTATCAGCCAGTGAAATGTGGCAGTAGTTGTCAGACAGATCAAATGCATTACATGAATTTTCTTAAACAAAGTGTTTCTTTTGTTGTTTTGTTTCTATACCTTACAATGTGCTACTTTAATGTGCTATTGTTTTCGCTTTGATGGTTATCTACTATAAATTTAAGTGAAAGCAAATGTATACATGCAATGGACATTTTGCACTTTAAAATACACAGTTGTCCTGTGGTAGTCAAATACTGATTGTATCTTACCTCTTATTTGTCTGTCAATCACTCTCATCTCCTTCCTGATTTTCTGAGTCCACTCTTTGATCTGAAATGACAAACAGCATTAATGTTTCCTTAATCATTAAAGTGTGTTTGTAATGCCCATTTTATCATACGTGTAATATTAAACCGACGCGAAATATTGCAGCTTATCTGTAACAGAACACGATGTCAGCTGAGGTGGGCACAATCAGTGTTTGTTTACATTGTAGTGACTGACAGCAGACTTATGTTAGCATGTATGCTAACTAGCTGGCGCTCTGGTATAGAAAACAAAGACTGAGTGATCGGTTAACTATGCTATTATACAAATGTGTAACGTTAGAGAATGTGGAAATAATGCCGGTTAACGTCACATGGACTGATGGATTACTTTTTAACTATAGTGATGTCAGCTACTCAGTTGGTAAGAAATAGCAACAGATAGGACGAGCTAAGCCTAGCCTAACTGACAGCTAACGTTAGCACGGTTAGCTACAGCCTCTGTCGTTTGTTTTCTTACTACGGACACAACTGAAAAAGACAGTCCCGGTCTTCA
Organism: Chromis chromis; assembly: GCA_900302755.1. Classification (NCBI taxonomy): domain Eukaryota; kingdom Metazoa; phylum Chordata; class Actinopteri; family Pomacentridae; genus Chromis; species Chromis chromis. Next base: position 746 of record OMNN01028287.1, on the reverse strand, counting down.
GCAGCAGGTACTCACCAGTTCTTTTGGATCTTTCTCCGGTGATCTGCCGAACAGCCCCATTGGAACTACTGAGTCCTTGCCAAACTAACTGGTCTGACTAAAACTAGCTGGCTAGCTAAGCTTGTTCAACTAGCACTTCCGGATTTGTTCTCGTTCAGGCCCCTCGGGCTGCGTTCCAACATGAAGAAACCTTCAGTCCTTCCGGTCCTCACATAGACTGTTTTTAGGAAACAACGTCAAGAGCTCAAGTGAAGTAGAAACCGAACGAGACACACATCCAGTGAATATGCATATATGACCCGTCACAATATTCAGTTGAAGAAATCTTTTTCTTCTCTTTTTCTTTTTTGCAAATGAAAAAAGACATTTAAGGATCAAATTACGTTTTGAGTGGTAAGAATACACAAGTGAGTTTAGAAATAATCAGCTCATCTTGCTGCACTCTATTGAGTGTGTATAGTTTTTGTAAATATAGAGTATTGAGAAAAATATTTTCAGTCCAACAAACTTATTTGATTGAAAGCGTCTGATAAAACTTGTTGGCATGTTAAACATGGAACCTATGTGCAATTAACCATATAAAAACAATAGGTATTGTTCTGGCTCCCTAAGAGCCATTTATATATTTGTTAAATTGGTTCTCACAGGCTTTTATTGATGTGATAGTTTTAGATTGTTCGTTTTATTTTGGTATCTCACCGGAAGTGATGCTGCCGACATTTCCTGTTTAACGAGAGAAAGTAACA